>CM074502.1:18045088-18257490 GCA_037389245.1 Oryzias sinensis | reverse complement strand
GTTTTGGTAATTTGTTCCGTGTTTTGCTGTTGTGTTTCAGGTTTTGGTAATTTGTACTGGGATTTGTTGTCGGTTGTATCTTAAATGTAAACGTGTCTTGCACCTCTCGGCCACCGTAAATGAGAAATGCTATATTAAATCCACTGCTATGAAAACAACATAACTTTAGATTAAAGACAATCTCAATAATTTGTGAAAATTTTTATTTCAAAAGCATTGTTATTGAAACAGTATAAAATTATCTTTTTGAAACAAGGAAAAGAACAACATTTAAAACTCACGCATGTGTCAATGTTTGTTGTAAAATTTTATGGAGATGTATGCAGAGTATCATTGCAAGTAGTAATACCAGTTGGCTTACCATTTTAAACACTGTAACACAACTGAAAAATAGAAAAAATAGAATAGAAAAACAGAAACACAATTTTTTTTCACAACATGTCACCATGCGGGACGATGTCTCGGTGTGTGTGTGCGTGTGTGTGTATCACAAAACAGAACAAATAACTTGCTTTCTCCTAAACAGTACACTTCAAAGTTTACAATTACACATTTTGCAAATGTGTCAAAAATAAGTCCAACTGAACTAACACAGGAATTTGTGCAGAACATTTTTGCATCTTTCCATAAACAGAGACTCCTAAAACAGTTCACAAAAATGTAAATTCCAACTGTAGAAAACTCAAACAAAAATAATGTGGCACCTGCTTTTTTTCTGAAGAACGTCTCTACATCGTTCCCTGAAGCAGTTTGTTCCGCAAGTCCATGAATTCGAGCAGAGCATGCACTACCCCCAATGTCCATAATTACCTTTTGGATGAATTCGAAGGTGTACTTCAGTTCCTTTGGATAATCGATGTTGAGGCAGTAAAGTACTCAGCACTGCAAAGCCATTTGGTAGATCTCGCAACTCCCGCATAACGATGCACCCCTCCAAGATTATGGAAACATTCAAAACGTTCTTTGACTGAGCTGTCATATCCGTGTTTTGGTCTGTGGTGACTAGTAGGCCAACACTCAATTCTTTCGTCTCTGC
This sequence comes from Oryzias sinensis, assembly GCA_037389245.1. Taxonomy (NCBI): domain Eukaryota; kingdom Metazoa; phylum Chordata; class Actinopteri; order Beloniformes; family Adrianichthyidae; genus Oryzias; species Oryzias sinensis. The sequence goes on along the minus strand of CM074502.1, from coordinate 18,256,454 downwards.
TGGGACTTCTGCAGCGTCCATGGTCTAAAGTAAAAAAAAGAGAACAAAATGTGTATATATAACCCTAGTATTCAAAATGTGTTTTGTTTAGGTTATTTCTTCTCCAACTGTGCTTCAGCCTTTTATCTGCAGGGGTTAAAGATGGTCACCAATATACATGGGGAGGAAACTCTACAGATCTTCACATCAATACACATAGTGAGACTTGAAGGAATGTCCTTTAAATTTTAACATCATGCATTATATCAATAATGGGAGTCGGTCAATCTTACCTCTGAGAACCTAATGAAGTTTGAGAGATCTTCTTTTAAGATGAATGGAAGTACAAGAAGTGCAGTGGATCTCTTGTTCTGGTTGGACTTCTGTAACACCACCAAAACAAGCATTTGGGCTTTAGAGCCACAAATACACAAACATTGAATAGATGAAGATTTTATATCTACTTTGTAAAAATCTTTTAACCTATTCATACCTGCAAATCAGTATTTTCATAAACAGATGATCATACCAAACATTTCAGTTTTATGTACCGTAATTTCCGGATTATAGAGCACACCCGATTACAAGCCGCACCCACCCATTTTCACGTGTTTAACTTCTTTTGTACATTCACAAGCCACGTCAGTGTACAAGCCGCATGCATTACCCAACATGGTCAGCCTGACAAATCGCATCCTGACTCCCAGACTGAGTGCAATTCAGTAGCACACTGTAGGAGCAGATAGCATTGCATCAGCTCATGTGTTTGAATACACCCACATCCGCCAAACAGCATGGAACTCTATTCAGTTCACAAGTCCCTGAGTATTTTTTTGTTTTATTTATTTATTTATTTATTTTTTTACTTATTGACAATCTAGGTATCATACATAAAATTACAAACAGTAACCATATAATCAACATTACATCCCTCAGTTATGATGAGGAAATTTGTGGATAAGAGGCGGATGAGTTGTTATTTGTGGGAGCCATCAGACTGCCATCGGCCCCGCAGCTCTATGTGAACGAGCAGCAGGAGAACATGTCTCCAGCTCACACGGAGGCTGTGAGCTTTTCAATGCAAAATTCCGCTCAGTCCAAACGATCATGTCAATTTGTGTTTCCAGTCGTGTCCCGACAAAATAAAGGCTCATGTTATTCCCACTTATTTATGTTCAGCCAAGCTGCAGATTGCAGCTTTTCCCGTATCGATTTATGTTCATCCAGGCTAAATGTTGTTAGTGCATGTTAGCCTTCACCTAACCATACTTCCGGCTTCGTTCTGGCAGAAAAAAGCACTGACCACACAGATTAAAAATAAAATGAGCGAACAGTCGCTTCATAATAACCATAACATAGCAATAATAAACGTACGTTTAAAAGATCATCTCATATATTACGAAGCTGCTAATAGATGGACTAGTGTCACTATGACTCTGATGTAAATTCACTCCTGAGCATGCGCTGTTCTCTCCGTCGCGCAGCAGAGCGGCTTTTCCAAACCCGTTGGTGATGGTGGATTTTTTCACGCTGCTTTTAACGATTGCTTTTAACTTGAAAGCTGCATCATATTGTAGTGGCGATCACGTGCACGTTGGGTCTAACGGCACCAAAGGATTCTGGGATGCGGCCGGGCATGCGTGTTTTGTTTTGTTGAACCATGAATGAAGTGTCTAAGACCTGAAATCAAGTCCATGCTGTTTGGCTGCTTAGAGGTGTGTTGAAAAATAAATGCCTTGTTGCTTGGAGTTGGATAGAGTATTCAACCCATGCTCTGAGTCCGCAAGTACGTTCATGGAGGCCGTCAATTAAATCCATAAATTAGCTGCGTCACTGAATAAGCCGCAGGGCTGCAAGCGCAGGAAAAAAGTAGCGGTTTATAGTCCGGAAATTACGGTACTTATAACAGAATCAAAAGACACAAGAAGACTCTGGAGCTTGGCATCATGTCCCAGATTTGTTTTCCGTTGCTTTTGTGCTTCATACAAGTCGATCAATCTTGGCAAATATCAATCAAGTCCACTCAGGAAGGACTTCAGAAGGTCAGCAGATACTAGACGTGTGAACTCAGCACCAATCTTTAAAGAGTGAAAACAAAACATTTTACATGCAGAAGAACAGGATGCTCATTCCTGGACAAATAAAAATCCTTTTAAATTGATGTAAAGTGAAGGAATATTTTAATTACATAATCAGGCATTGCTATGACAAATGTAACATTTTGACAAACTACAACTAAGGATAGGTGTCAAAAATACTAAACTTGCCTTTTATGTATGTTTTGTCAAGACAAGCCCAAACTGTGTCAGAATTATTTCAATTTTAATGAAGGAGGAACATGTGTATAATGTTGGAACTCACCTGTCTTTCTGAAAACAAAGCTGGCCATCTGCTTTGAATCTCCGTCACAAGTGGCTCGTTCCCAACTATTTCCTTTCTGCGAAGTACAAAGGTCTGGCCCATAAGTGAATTAATTAGATAATAATATGGCTTCTTCTTCTTGACTTCATCTAGTAGAGATTCTCTGTCCTCCTCAAGGCCGTTGGAAGTTCTTCCTTGAGGGAAGTCTGGGAGAAAATTGGTCTTGCATCGCCTTTCTATCTTCATCTTTCTGGTTATCTGCCCTGCTGACCTCGTGCGGTTTACTGTAAGCTCACGCGATCCAGCAATACGATACTTCTGACGCAGGTTCCCCATCTTGAGACTGAGACTAAACTTCCAGCAGTAGAATCCCTCTTTTGAACCTGGCTCTTTTAAGCATGGGTGCTTTTCAACCAGGGCTTTGGCAACTTCTTCTATTTGTTTCTGAGTTGGATAGGCATTGTACTCATACATGGCACGACCAACCTTGTCAAGAAGGTCGATTTTTATGTCAGTGTGAGACGAGAGTGGCAAAAGGGAACCATCCTTCTGATAATGTTCATTTCCTTGAATGAGCTTTAACTCAATGTCATAAGAGAAAGTGGGTATGGGAAACGGATTCGGCCAGGGCTTTGAATGTCCAGATGTCTCGCCTGAGGACCAACAAGATGTGTCTAAGCTTGCAGTGTCCGGTGTGTCGTCTGACTGTGGAATGCTGGGTGGTGCCTTCATGATGACCTTTAGTTTAATTTTTTCACCATGTAAATCCTGCATGTTGTTGAGATTACAGAATTCCCCTCTGAATTCTTCATCTTGAAATTGGATGATCATTTCGCCTTCGCCTCAGCTCATCCACTGTATCTGGAAGACCTTCAGTACAAACTCTCTGAATGTTGTCATCTGAAAGGATGACATGAAGCAACACGCTGGCTTGATGTTGATGGGAAAATACGGAAAAAGATCTGGGGATAAGATGAGACATGGGTTTCAGACAGCTATAACACGGCAAATTTTTTGTTGATAAGATGAAACACAAAATCACACATCCAAGTGTTACAGAAACTAATCAACAGACATATGACCCCTGTACCTTTTGGACATCATTTTGATCCCCTTACAACATCCTTGTTAATATGTTGAAACTTTACAAACAAACATGACAAAAAAATGTAAATAATATCTTTAATGTAGTAGAAAATCCTTGGGTGAGACCAAGAGTCTTCCTTGAAGGTGGTAAGGAGATAGTAGGCAGTAGCTGTTCAGTTCTTCTGGTTCAGCAACAACTACATCTAACTACTTACTACATCTGCAGAAGATTTCTTGTTAAGTTCATAACATCTGAGGTGCTCCAAGTACCAGCAAGAAAAATGCTCAATGATGAATGAGGCCTTGTTTGCAACAATTACTACTTTAAGAACTTTGCCAAAACTGGGAGGTCAATTGTGCTACCAAGAGACACAAACATGCCCTCAGCGTACACTGTGCCATGCAGAGAGGCCCAAGATGTAAGAGACACGGATGAGACATCTTTGTACTTTGACTTGATGGCCTGTCTCAGTGAATAATCCAAAATGTCTGGAGAAACATGAATCACATTCCTGGCTTCCTATTGGGGCTTAAAAAGACTGGGCAGGTCCAGGAAGTAAGCCAGCATGAGTTGATGTCTTTTAGCTAATGTGAGCAAAACATTTTTAAAATTGTCCACATCACGGACAACTTATTAAAAAAACCTGTGCTTAACTTCAAAACGGATAGTCCAACAGTCAAGCAATGGTCCAAAACAACGAATGAGGTAGGGATAATGTTCTATAAAATGATGTTTGGGTCGTAACTTGAAGTCCGGGAAATCCTCCTGCAGGAACTGACTGTGGTTCTGTATTTTGTACCCCCAAATAGCACAATGATTCAGTTGTAAACACGGAAGAGGAAAGAAGTTCCACAATGTCTTTCAGTTCAATCAATATTCTCCAAGTTGTGTTGTTCTCTGGGATCAGATGGCCAACCATCAGGGGTAGCAACCACAAAAGAGTCCAATTCTCATGTCCATTGCCCCCAATTGTTCCATTGACTTTAAAAGTCTTTGTTAGTCTTTGAGGTTGGTTAGTCTTGTCTGAGAAGGAATATGGGAAGTTCTGAATGGCAGTGTTTAATTCTTCAAGTGTGAAATATCCGTCAGAAATCAATTTCCGCAGACACAAGCTAAGTTCAACAGGCACAATTCCCTCTAGTAAGTCATGTAGGACATCAGGTGGGAATCCCGTTACAGAGTAAAAATAGGTCAACTTGTTTAAAACACAGTCATTTTGGACACAATCAACACACAACAAATCAGTGTCCTGTTTGAGCTTTGATACACTGGCTTCATAAGACAATTTAGTTCTGAGAGGAAATAAATATTTTCCAACTTCAATTGTCTGAATATCCCTGCGCCTTGCCAAACAAAACCTGCAAAACTTATCTACATTCAAAGATTCCTGAAATCCAGCAAGAGAATGTGCTCTTAAGTTATCAACAGAGACAAAACCCACAGTACCTTTGACATTTGCCCCTAACTGCTGGATAAAAACACCTTGGTTTTCAAGTATTTGGATGTCTTTCAAAAGAGCATCTAAAACAATATCATAAACAAAATGTTTTAAATCGGCACTCCTACACAAAACTGCAAGGTAAATAGATGACAGCGCAATCTATGTTTGATTGGAAGATTTAAGATTACCCAATACACAGCACACACTTTATGTTTTTTTCTAGAGGTACCTCATGGGTTACACACTTCAAATTCATCAATATACAAACCAACTGCTATTGATAACTCATCTCTGGAGATTAGTGGATTTCCTTTGAAGAAAAGGCCATCACGAAATGACTTAAACTGGTCAGGCTGTGAATTAACACAAGATTTATCTAATACTTTGTCAAGGATCTCATTCCTACTCTGCAATTCAGTTAACACACGAAGTATGGGCACATACACAAAACTTTTTTTCTCATCTGCATCTAGTAATTACTCTACTGGTTCAATGACTGGAAAATTATCTTTGAAAAAATTTGATCTTTTGTGATCAGAGCCAAATGGACCACTCTTTAAAAGAAAACCAAGTGGATTTGTTTCCTTTACGACCTCTGTCAATAATGCCAACAGGGGTCCTTCAGAGTTACAGTTGTGCTACTTCAACACATTTTCAATGATTTCTTTGTGTACTCTCCAGCTAAAGTACCAATATCATAGAGTGATTCTACTATTTCCTGTGTAGCTGACTTAGATACATGAAGGACTGTCTGCATACGCAAGAATAAGGACGCAAGTCTATGCTTGATTGAGTCTTCATTAACTTCTTCAAATTCTTCCTCTACTAAAAAATCACCTTGAGAGACATCAATGTCTATTGCTGTAACATCACATATCTCACTTGCTGTTGCTGGTAGATCATGACTTAATTCTGGTCTTAAATAATTCAAAACACAACCACTATGATATCTATTTCTATGTGATGTATATGTGGAATATACATTTGACTTAAAAAGACAACGCTGGAAAGGGCACTTTAAAGTATCCTTATTTTTCAAATGGACTCGCAGATGAACAAAGTAATTTCGAAGTGTACATGACTTTGAAAACTCACATAGTTCACAATACAATCTATATGTAACAATGCTACTTCCAGGAGTTACAGAATCTTGAGTTTGACTAGTCACTGTTTCATGCTTAAGTAAATGATTTTTGAGAGCCGCTTGAGTCTTACAAGTGCAAACACAGTCAAGGGACAAGACCAGCTGTAATGTCCGTGCTTCAACTTGTAGTGTCTTATTACACTGCTCTGGTTAGATGTGGAAAATATGCAAAACTTACATGTCCACTTCATACAGACTTTTCTCCCTTCCTGTAATAAAAAAGACATTTAGTTAAGTTGAAATTCATGCATAGTCTATAGTCACAGCGAGCTGGCAGCTGCATGAAGATGCCCTCTCGCAAAATACAGCAAAGATTGTCTCAATTCCTTATGCTACCCTTGTGCTGGTTTGTGCAGAAAAAAGCAGTGTGCTGCTTTAAAAAAAAAGTTTAAAATAGTCTTGCAGAGCACAAAAATCATTTTAATAGTAGCACCAAAGCAGAACAAGCAAGATTTGCTTTTGTTAAAATTGGACATCTGTGGGGTGCTGTTGCATTAAAATTAAAGGTATTATATCATTATATAAAAGCAAAAGTCCAAAGCAGAATAAACCAGTTAACTGTCACGGTGCCTGTGTCAGCCACCTCCCCCTCCCAGCTCACCTGCTCCTGCTCTGTTGATTGGAACCAGCTGTCCTGCATCTCCTCATCTCATGCCTGCCTTCATAAGGGTTCTCCTCTCCAGTATCCAGCGCTAGTTTGTTATACTCACTCCGGTGCTTACGTCTGGCCTTTTAAACCTCGCTAACCAAGCTAAGTTATTTTTGCTCACGACTCTTGTGCTCACCCTCAGTTCCACCTACCACTGGTCACGCTGGTTCCTTCGTCCAGAGCCTCTCTCCACCCTGGTCTCGCCGTCCTCGGCGCCCACGCCTTCATCAAGTTGGTTTCACCGTCTTTGACGTCCACGTCGTTGGATCCACAGATATCCTCGCTCGTGGGATATACTCCACCAGTTCTCGTTGTCCACATCTCCGGTGACGTCAGACCTTCACCCGAAGATTACTCCACGCACCTTGAAACTATCTGTTCTCCTCTTACGAAAATAAACCACCTTCAAGCTAGTCCTGTCCGAGAGTTACTTCCTGGTTACAGCCTCTGGGTCTGCCACGTCCACGACGCCATGACAGTTAACCATTTTTTAATTTTGCATAACTTTAACACAGTGCTTCTCAATTATTTTTTCAAAACCCCCGGAAAAAGGAAAATGTTTCGCGCCCCCCCACTCACCGCATTAGCATTTTTTTTTTAACATTAACAAAAGCAAAAAGCAATATAAATAAACATTCAACAGACGTTAATTTTATTTTTCCACACAGAAACCTTCTTATAGTCTAAAACAGAAAAAAAGCTTACAGTGCCTTCGATAAAAAAACTGTCAGTCCTTATTTAAACTAGAAACATTTTTGACCAACTCAACCATTTGATGCTGAGAAAAATAATTAAATCAATAAATAATATTAAATTTAAATTGATCTGAAACATCAACACAGCAGCACCAATATATTTAATGTTTTTAGTATAAAGAAATTCATAAAAAACATTGTGCCGATTTTTTTTTTTTTTTCCGAAATCACATTAATCAATAAAAACGTTTCAGAGGGATTTCATGTTTTTTTTAAATGTTATTGTGAATGTCATTTTTAGGTCTTATAAAACATTAAAAACTAAATAATAGAACTTATCACTGGAACTACTGCAAAGATATTTGGAATTTTTCTAATATCGAATAGCAAACAGTAAAAATCCTCCAAAAAACATCACTACATTAATAAACAAATGATTATTTAGTTATAATCTTATAAACGCCAGCTGTTTTAACATCTGCATTACCTGCTGTCTTTATGTCAACAGATTACAAATACCAGCTAAATGACAGGCATACCTAAAGAATACTTCCATATAAAAAATAATGACACGTAATAAAAATGTCTACAATGGTTAATAAATGACCTTAGAAGGAGCTGAGTGGTCTAAAAGCACTGGATGATCCAGGTGTTGGGCATTAGAGGCTGCATTCCGTGGGCGTTTCACCTCGCCGCCTTTGCCCACTACAACTCCCCTTTTCCTTGTCAAAGACGGAAGCTCGCAGCTGCAGGGCGTCAATCTATAGTCAGGCTGGTAAAAACTCTGTGGTAACAGAAAATAGCAAACCTATAGTGGCGAAGATTATTTTCCCGTTAATTAGCGCCCCAGGCAATTGCCCGTGCCTATAACCGATACTACTGCCCCCCCCCCCCCCCCGTTTCGTACTTGTCTAATACACGCACGCGCGCCCACATACACAGTTTTCCCCCACGTATTGACGTTTCAGCGCTGATCCCCGCCCCCCCAGTCACGTGATTCCTCCGTTTCATCACAAGACGCTTTTATGAGACTTTTGCCTCCGACAGAAGTGCTGCGAGGGGGGAGGGCTGCGTGCATGCCTGTCTCCTTCCTTACTGGCTGCTAAAGATCATTTAACAGCTGGTTCTACCAGTTCCTGAATAGTTATAACCAAAGTTAGTTCCGCTGCACAGAGAAATGGTATCAGCTGATTCAAAAGCAGCCGAAAGGCTGAGGAAGATAACCGCGGAGAATATTTATCATCCGGAATGAATGAATGATGGATGAAACCGGCCTATTCTGGTTTTAGAGGACAGAGTGATACTCCGAATGTGCGTTGTAAAGTACGCTAAAGTAGAGTCAATTGCTCTGAAGTGAATAAAAAATAAGAACCTCTATTTTGAGCATTATTCCATTATTTCATAAATGTTTTAGAAAGCATCAGAAATGTTTCTGAGGGGTTTTTAATGAGTAAGAATCAATGTGAAAAAGGAAAGAAAAAAACGCCATCCCCCACCCCTGGCTGCATTAGACAAGAACATCTAAGTCTCTTTTCCACATCCCGGCAGCACAGCGGGATCCGATCAGCAGCCTGCCCCCCACCCCCAACTGGCGCACCTGTTTCTGTGTGTCAAGGGGGGGGCTGCTTAGCATTTTTGGTTTTTCAGCGGATCCTAGCGAAAAGATGAAAACGATCGGGACACGTTTAGTCTATGGAAACACAAGAATCTTCAAGAAATGAGCGGAGCTGCCCGCAGACTTCGCGAAGCGCTGATAGAGATATACTGTTCAGTCCAAAAAGCCGCGATTTTCAAATTTTCTAACGTTCACTCTCTTCGCGCCTATACTGTTCAGTCCAAAAAGATGCAACGCGCCGACATCCTGCTGCTCAGATGCGGATTTGCCGGCGTATCATTCAGAGTGCAATGTGAAAGCAGCTTAAAGGAACAAGTTGTACTGATTTTCTGTCTTCACTAATGAAATGCAGTCTGCATTTTTCCTCTGCATACACAGACAAATCCAATTTCCAGCAACTAGCCAGACACTTTTCCAACTAACTACACACAACCATTCCATAACTTAGACAGTGTGTTAATGTACCGAAAAGACATACGAGGAGACTTTAATATGACATTTCAGATAGCTAGATAATTATGCTAGCTAGTAGTTCCTTGAGAGACTTTTCCATGTAAGTTTTGAGGGCAAGCAGAACTGGTTGGAGCAACTGACCACAAAGTTCATCATAATCACTTTTGAGATTGAAAAACTTCATCCTTTTCAATGAGGTGGTCTGGAAAGGGACTTGCCCCCTGCATGAAGGCAAAGAGAGAGCCTTCATTCTCAGAGTACTCTCCAAGGAAATCGACCAAGCTTTTGTAGTAGGTGTTTAGGTCAAGGATGTTTCCATCTCCTTCTGTTAGACGCCACAGTGGAATGGTGACAAGTTTCCGCAAAAGCCCAAGAGCCTCGCAACTTGCGAGGTAGTATTCATTTTCAGCGTCTTTCAGAACTTGTTTGACAAGTCTGTTTGGGTCCTTTATTGTTTGCAAGCACTCAATAATGTGGTGAATTAAGAAAAACACATTCAAACCAAGAAAAAAAATTATATTGAACCTGTTCCCTTTAAAATTTAAGATTAGTGTGAGGTGCTGGGAAAGATGTATTCGTTCCAAATGCGTTCTCCGGTGTCTGTGAACACTTGATTTCTCATCATCACCCTTGGATAGGACCTTGCACACAGTTCGTACTAATCTAATTGTTCCACTCTCCCCATGGATCTTTTCACTTTCACCATCCAAAAGGTTCCTCTGAAGAGAAATGCAGCTGCTCATGGGCCAACAATGCTGCAGATACAGTGTTTGTCATCCCAACAAGGAGATGTAAACCACAAAAAAAGTTATGTAGCTTTTATACACTTGCCTTTTCTTCTTCTGTTAAATCATTATATGCATCCCCCTTGTAGAGGGGCAGAAATTCCTTCCTATAATCTTCAAGCAAAGTGTTGAATTTTATTTCTGTGGCTGCCCTATCAGACATAGTTGAAGCAATGTTGCATAACAGCTTGTGTCCTGGAGCCTCAGATTTCTAACTTTTTTCAGCCATTGTGCAGGAATCATTCACATCTTCCACATCTTCCTTTGCTGAAGGGTCTCTAAGGTTGTGGATGCTGACTCGTCCAACATATGTTGCATACCTAACAGATATGAATTTTTATCATCATCCAAGACATATGCACAATATTCTTCTCCATATTTGGGGGTCTCGTCTGGTGTTAATTTGGTCTTTAATTTCACAAAGTTGCTTTTGAGCAACAAGGAGCCTTTGCTTGTCTGTGTTTCTAACAGTGGATCCACAGGGCAATGAGTTGCAGCTTTTTCCGCATAACTGAAACACTGTCTTCATCACAGGTCCAACCTGACTATGTGCCACAATATAATTCAATATGTCCCACACACACTTATTAACCTTTGGCAAATAACCCCCTGTTTCATCAAAAAGCTGACCAGAATCATCTTTAAGTTCTTTAATTTGATCAATCAAATTAGCATTAACCTCTCTGAGCTGTTTATTTTCCTCCAAAATACTTTTTAACTTGTCTGACGGTTCAAGACATCCCCCGCATTGCTCCTTTTCTTCTGCTTCAAATTGTAGACGTGCCATCTTTGATTTTAATCTGCTAGACTCCGATGATAACCTTTTTACAGCATTTTTTTCTTCTAGCTTTTCTGTGAGTGACTCATTTTCAGTTTGAAGATGCTTTTTTTCTGAACGTAACTCCTTGATATTTTCACTGTGTCTTTTTTCCCGCCGTTCAGCATTTTTGGTTTTGTCGGGTGATTGTTCCTCCTTTTTCAGCTGGGCAACCTCTTTGGCTAACTGCTTATTGACATCGTTAAAGATAAAATATTCCTGTTTAGGTACAGTATCTAAAGAGCTATTACTTTCTGTTGACCGCTGACCAAGAACATTTGGAGGGATGTATGGTCTCAAATTCCATTCATCGAGATTGTTGTTTTTCCGATAATCTTCTCTTTTACAAAGTAGTCTCTTCCACTGCCTGTCCAAGTTTTTCTCTGTAATATCTGGTGAAAAAATTTGGGATTAAACATCTAATGCACCTGAGGGCATCTGTATTTGAAGATGTCAACCCTTTGTTTTTCAGATGGCTTAGTTGAAAAAATGTGCTTATTGAAGATCTGCCTTGGAGCTTGCCCTGACTTGAGTGCTGCTAAGATTCCCTCTGACAGATCTACATGCAGCCCTGACGAAGCAATCTGAAAAAAGACTAACATTCATTCAAAAATGGCTCATATCAAGAAAAAAAAGCTTTCAACATTTTTCTTATATTTGCTATTTCTTCTTTAAATATTACCTTAAAATCTTTGAGAAAATGAAGCCACTAACACACCTGACGGGGAGAAGTTGAAAGTCTTGTTGATTCTTGAGTCCCGACAAAACATGCCACACACAGAAAAGTGTCAATAATATTAAAAGTAACTAATAAGTTAGATCTGAAGTAACTGTCAATAATGACATTGTGTTTTTGTATAAATAATGACTTTTTTGGTGTATTTTTGCTTTGATACATAACTTTTTATAAACCATGGTGGAATCCTAGAACATGGGATTACATTCTGCCTGTACTTTCAAATTGTTAAATTGTTAAAGCACAAAAATTGTAAATAACAGACATTTTTATCTACATTAACAGGTAACCCCTTAATAAGAAAAGATTTTTTTCTTGGTATTTTCTTACAACTCTCTAAAATCAGTGATCAGTTTAACTTTGCCCTTGAAGTTTAAATGTAAAGTGAGGAAAATAATGTGCCTCTTTTATCAAGTGATCGCTCATTTTTGCGCTCATTTACATAATTCTTCTAGACGTTTCTATAGAGAATCATGTCTGTAGAATCAAATTCCGGGGGTTTCCGGATGTTTCCTTATGGTTAGGGTGTGATTTTGGAGATTTTACTCACCTTGTAACTTTCACGAAGCTGGGAGATCGACCCAAAATCAGAAAAAAACGGGGTTGGGCTCATAAAAATGTCCGGTAAATACACTTTATTTTTCTGAATGAAACTCAAAGTAATCGCTATCGCGAAATGTACCGCGACGCATAAATTAACTACGTAAATTTTCCAATGCGGAAGCCAAGTTTTTCAATGGCAGACTGAACATGCGCGAACGGTATGCGCAGTGACAAGCTTTGCGGTCCCTATAGCTAGCATTGCAAGTCTGCATTGCGCACAAGGCACAGGGAAAACAGCCATCATGTTAAGTTTGACACTCATATGTTAAAAATAAAGTTATGGACTTAAATTTTAACTGATCAAAGTCCTCTTATGAGTTTAAATGTAGTGCAGAAAAATGTACTCCTTTGTCCAGTAAAAGGCAATTCCAACATGTGAGGAAAATGGACGTATGTGACCTCATCTCATGAGGGCGTGCAGGCACAGGTTGACCAAGGCCACTGTGCAGGGGCAGTGTACTGAGCATGTGCAAAACCTATTTCACTTTTGTACAAGTTGCCAAAATGAAACTTTAAAGTAAATTTAACTATTTTTTTTGTTGCAAGGATTAAAACCTAATATTTCTAGTTGTCTCAACTTTATGAAAACATTTTAGTTGACCTGACTCAAAAGAATAAGTAAGAAGAACTAAAAAAGAAAACAATTTTTTGCAGTGTAGAATCACAACGTAGGATTGCTGCTGTCAAATACTGGACTATTTTAACCCTTGTGCTGTCCTAGGCACTTTAATGTCGGGAGTTGGGTCACCTAGACCCCACAAGACAGTGCGCTGAACTTTTTTCTTTAATGATTTGTGATCAATACTTGTGCCCATGGAATACATGAAATCCTCTTCACCTTTATCCACCTTTGTCATGGTAGGTATAACACGTCAATGTAAGGGTGGGGTCATAGGATATCACATGGGTTAAGAAGGGGTGTCATCCCATTAATCACACTTAATTAGTTACAGAAAATTTAGTACGTCATTTTATTTTTTTCTCGTTGTACTTATTTTTAATCTATAACAATGACCTATTATGTAAAGCAGGGATGTCAAACCCATTTTCACCGAGGGCCACATCAGCATAGCGGCTGTCCTCAAAGGGCCAGATATAACTTCTACATGTAACTATATGTAATGAAAAATAAATGTAACTACTCCTTAATGTTAAATATCTCATTATTTTTTAAATAACTTTTTAAATGACAATTACAGTTGCACAGAAAACATATATTTGCTTGTTGCTCTGACATAAATACTTTTACATTTGATTCTGTCATGTTAGGTTTTATAGACAGTGTTTAAGTCCTAATATACAGTTGACCAATCCCATATTTCATGTCCAATTCCCCCTAGCTATGAATAAATAAACACCAATTTTTATTTTAAGAAATTAAAAACTTTTATGCTCTCGCGGGCCACATAAGATGACATGGCGGGCCACATTTGGCCCCCGGGCCTTGAGTCTGACACATGTGATGTAAAGGGTAGTAATGTCAGACGAGGAAAATTAACATCGGAAATTAACGGATTACGTTGGACGGCTGCTACTGCTAAGTGCATTTATTTCTGATAATAGATGCCACAAAAGGCGGATTAGTTTGCTGAGAAAATACACCCCACACCATTAAACCATCACCAGTAACCATCTGAATGGTGCAGCAGAAATTTAAACTCATCAGACCAGGCAACATTGTTACAATCTTCTATCGTCCAATTTTGGTGAGACTGAATTGTTTTCTCAGTTTCTCTACATATGTAAATTTTATTTTTTGTAAAAATACAGTGTTGCAGTAAAATTTGGACTTCAATAAACAAGAGTATTTTGATAGGTATCTTTTAAGGTATAATAATGTATATTTTTGTATAATGTGTGAACCAATGCTGTTCATTTTTATATTTATTTAGTAAAAGAAGACTGTTCTGTCAAGATGGTGAAATAGTTATATATTTATTTTTAATTATCCTTGTTGTTATTCTTAATTGTCTAAGAACACTAAGTTTAATATAGCCACTCGCTTGACTACAAATGCAAACTTAAAAAGAAAACGTTTTAATGATGAGAGGATAAAAAACTTGTTTTATACAAGCAAGAAATGGATGTTATAAATTATTTACATTTTGGTTGTTATGATGAAGTATGCAAAAGTTACATTTAAAGTTTTGTCTATAAACAACTCAATAAAGGGTCTTAAAAGGTACTTCTTTTAAGCGTAGAAACCCTGCTAAATATTTATAGCATCAATCTACAGCACATTTCCACTTTCTTTAGAAACCAAAGTGGTTTACAGTTACATCTCCATTCTACTACTTATATACATTCATATGTTGTTCACCTTTTGGCAGCTCCCTACAGGGGTTGCCACAGCTGATTGCCCTTCTTGATCCAAATGGACTGTAATGTTTAAAAAACTTTAATAATTTACTGAAAATCATGTGATTTGCAGAACTGATGGGCTCTTTTTGATTTGATTTTTTTTAAATGGTTTATTTCAAGCAATCAAATAAGAATTGTTTCTCTTTCGGCTTTTCCCATCAGGGGTCGCCACAGCGAACGAGTCGCATGGTAAACTTGGCAATGTTTTACGCCGGATGCCCTTCCTGACGCAACCTTCTCAAAGCAACCGGGCTTGGGACTGGCACAGAAGTAGAGAAGGGAACAGGGAGCAGCCCGGAGTCGAACCCTGGTTTCACGGACGGAAGGCGCCGCAAACCAGCACGAGCTAAACCGGCTACCAAGCAATCAAATAAGAATATTAAACAAAAAAATTACAATCATCAGTTATACATTCATGCAATGACGTATAAAGCTTGGGATGATTAGACATAAAATCAAAGATTACTTGAAAGGGAATTGGAAGGAACCAAACTTATATAATCCCACTCCTGTTCTACCGTAACCATTCCATTTTATTACATGATTTATCATTATCCGGTTCATAACTTTTATCAGACAGAATTAAGAATACTTAAGTATCAATAAAGCACATGACAAAGATGAATTACGTAATCATGTAAAAATTAGACATTGTATTTAAGATTGAAAAATAATACCATATCAGTAAAATAGACATATCACTATCAAAAAATCTTCATAGCATAAATTGATCAAGTATCAAAAGTTGAAATTATGTGCAAATTACAGCAGGGAAAATAAGCATTGAACACGTCAACATTTCTCTCAAAAAACATATTTCTAATCGAGCTATTGACATGAAATTTTCACCAGATGTGGGCATCAACCCAAGTAATGCACACATAGAAAGAAATCCAAACATTTATGTCCATAAATGAAGTTATGTTTAATAAAGTGAAATGGCACAGGGAATAAGTATTGAACACGCTTACTGAAATTTATTTAATACTTAGTGCAAAAACCTTTGTTGGTGATTACAGCCTCAAAACGCCTCCTGTATGGAGAAACCAGTCGAATACATTGCTCAGGTGTGATTTTGGCCTATTCATCCACACAAACTGTCTTCAAATCTTCAAGGTTCCGGGGTCTCTTCTGTGAACCCGGATGTTCAGTTCTTTCCAAAGATTTTCAATTGGATTCAAGTCTGGTGATTGACTGGGCCATTCTAGGAGCTTTATTTTCTTTTTCTGCAACCAGTTGAGTGTTACCTTGGCTGTGTGCTTGGGATTGTTGTCTTGCTGAAAGATCCACCCTCTTTTCATCTTCAGCAGCCTGGCAGATGACAGCAGTTTCTGATCAAGGATGTCTCGATACTTTATCCAGTCATTATTCCTTCAATGATATGAGGTCTACCAGTACTACATGCTTAAAAACAGCCCCACGCCATGATGCTCCCCCCTCCAAACTTGACTGTTGGTATGGTGTTTTGGGGGTGATGTGCGGTGCCATTTTTCCTCCAAACATGTTGTGTCTTATGACATCCGAAGAGTTCAATTTTGGTCTAATCTGACCAGAGTATCTTCTCCCACAATGTCATGGGTTTATCCAAATGTTGTGTCGCAAACTCCAAACGAGCTTCAACATGCTTCTTCTTCAAAAATGGAGTCTTGCGTGGTGTCCGTGCATGGAGGCCATGGCGGTTGAGTGCATTACTTATTGTTTTCTTTGAAACAACGGTACCTGCTGATTCCAGGTCTTCTGAAGCTCTCCACGAGTGGTCCTGGGCTGTTGGAGAACCCTTCTGATGATTTTTCTGACTCCTCTGTCTGAAATCCTGCGAGGAGCACCTGGCCGTGGCAGGTTTATGGTAATGCCGTCTTCTTTCCACTTCCGGATGATGGCCCCAATGGTACTCACTGGAACTTTCAGAAGTTTAGAAATGCGCCTGTAACCAATGCCTTCAGTGTGTTTTGCAACAATAAGGTTGCGTAGGTCTTTGGAAAGCTCTTTGCTTTTACCCATCATGCAATGCTTCTTGTCTAACACCTTGCTGGTGAAAAACCTTTTTAAAAGGCATCAATCAGGACTATACCAGCTGATATGACTTTGCACTAATAGGGGGCAGGTTAACCTTCTGAATACTGACAAACTCCAGCTGCTTTCTTGGCTTGCCAGACCTTCTTACCCCTCCTTTTCTTTACGTGTTCAATACTTATTCCCTGTGCCATTTCACTTTATTACACATAACTTCATTTATGGACATAATTGTTTGGATTTCTTTCTATGTGTGCATTACTTGGGTTGATGCCGACATCTGGTGAAAATGTCATGTCAATTGCTCGCTTAGAAATATGTTTTTTGAGAGAAATGTTGACGTGTTCAATGCTTATTTTCCCCGTTGTATTTTTCATTAGGAAAAATCATCAATCAATTTTTGGAGCAAGTGACATAGTGTAATAGAAATGTATCATTTAACCATCTTCAATAACTGTATTTTCATTTTTGTATTATAAAAAGGTAATACTCTGGTCCATATTCTGTCGAATGTCCAAGGTTGGTATTCATTCTTCTGTTTATTAACAGCCATTCTTCAGAGTTTATAGTTCTCTTTGCTCTTATGTCTGCAGACATTAGATTAAGGTCATTTTCCTTCTGTGGCTGTTATCAGCGGCGCTGAAAGTTGAGGTCAATTTGTCTGCAGGTCAGAAATCAGGGTCACTTCAGACTTTTAGAGATAGAGCAGATCCCAGACCCCAGAAAGTTGAAAAGTAGGAAAGGCTGCAGGTGTGGATGGGTGTGCTGTGGAATGCCTGAAGTGTGGTGGAGCGATCGTGATTGAGTGGTTAGTGAGATTGTTGAATGTGTGTTTTGCAAATGGGCAGGTGCCGCTTGATTGGATGAGTGCGTGTGTGGTTCCCCTGTACAAGGGTAAGGGTGATAAGTATGAATGTGGTAGTTTTAGGGGTATTAGTCTGTTGAGTGTTGTAGGCAAAGTGTATGGGAGAGTGCTGATTAATAGGGTAGTGGAGGGAACTGAGTGTATGATTGGTGAAGAGCAGTGTGGTTTCAGGAGAGGTAGAGGGTGTGTGGATCAGGTGTTTGTTGTGAGACAGGTGTGTGAAAAGTTTTTGGCTAAGGGGAGGGAGGTGTTTTGGGCATTCATGGATTTAGAGAAGGCGTATGATAGGATTGATAGAGAGGCGTTGTGGGTTGTGTTGAGTATGTATGGTATTGATGGTAGTTTGTTGGAAGGTGTGAAGAGTTTTTTATAGAAACAGTAGAGCGTGTGTGAGAGTAGGAAATAGCATGAGTGAGTGGTTTCCTGTGAGGGTTGGTCTGCGTCAGGGATGCGTGATGTCTCCGTGTTTGTTTAACGTGTATATGGATGGTGTGGTAAAAGAGGTGAATGAAAGGGTGTCGGGTACGGGTGTGAGCATGATGAATACTGACGGCAGCGAATGGAGTGTGAATCAGTTGCTGTTTGCAGATGATACTGCACTAGTGGCTGACTAAGAAGAGAGCTTGGCAAGTCTGGTTGAGGAGTTTGGAAGGGTGTGCGACAGAAGGAAGTTGAGAGTGAATGTGGAAAAGAGTAAGGTGATGAGGTGTACGAGGGTAAAGGGTGAACATAGATTGAATGTGGCATTAAATGGGGAGTTGTTGGAAGAGGTAGAGTGTTTTCAGTATTTGGGGTCATGTGTGTGTGTGGATGGTGGAATAGGGGGAGAGGTAGAGTTTAGAATGAATGAAGTACGAAAGATATGGGGGGAATGAAGAGAGTGTTTGAATGTAGGTCACTGGGAAAGGATGCAAAAAGGAGATTGTATGAGGGTGTGGTGGTGCCTGCAGCGTTATATGGGGCTGAAACATGGAGTCTGAAAGTGGCGGAAAAGAGGAAGCTGAATGTAGTTGAGATGAGATGTTTGAGGAGTATGTGTGGTGTGACACGTATGGATCATGTGAGAAATGAAGTTATCCGAGAGAGAACTGGTGTGATGCGAGAGTTGGCTGATAGAGCAGAGCAAAAGGCACTGGGATGGTTTGGACATGTTGAAAGACTGGGAAGGGAGCGATTGGTGAAAAGGGTATATGAATCTGATGTAAGTGGAGTGAGAATGAGAGGAAGACTGCGAATGGGATGGACAGAGGGGGTAAGGAGAGCGTTGAATGCAAGAGGGATGACTGTGGTGCAGGGGAGAGAGGCTGCTCAGGACAGGGATGGGTGGAGAGAGCTTGTGTATGGATGAATGGGTGTGGTAGAGGTCTGTTCTTGGGATGAAGCGGCAAAGGGAAACCAGCCTTGGCTGAGGCCCTGCTGTGGAGGTGCCCACGCTGGAGTGTGCAGCTGACCCTGGTGCAGTGTGGTGTGGCTTAGACCAGGCCTCAGACCAGTCACACGCACATACACACACGCACTCACACACTGAAGGAGGAGGGTTTGGGGAAGAGACAGAGGGAGCTAAAATTGTGTGCCTTGTCTAGGCTACCCCACCTTGGTGGGACACAGCCTTGGTAAATGAAAAAAATGAAAAAATCTAAAATTAAAAACTGACAATTTATA
This sequence comes from Oryzias sinensis, assembly GCA_037389245.1. NCBI lineage: Eukaryota > Metazoa > Chordata > Actinopteri > Beloniformes > Adrianichthyidae > Oryzias > Oryzias sinensis. The sequence continues at coordinate 18,237,188 of CM074502.1, read as the reverse complement.
CATTTTATAGAAGAAATCAACATTTTTCAGAAAAGGTCAGATTTCACACACAATTGTAGAAACTGAAACAATGGTCATAAAGTCTAAAATATTTCCATCTTCCATGTGCAGTCCTGTTTTGATATCTTTATCCAGGAGTCTAGGGTCACATTCACATCCCATTTACATGTGATCAATCGACCACTAATGAACACAATGTCACCATTAGCCACCAATTCTGATAACCACTGGATTGGTTGTGAACATGCATTTACATAGACTTTATTAGAAGCTGCCACTTGATCACATGTTGGAAACGCTGGTTTAATCGTAGCCTGTTAGTTTATTTGCAGTACAGGGAATAAACACTAAATGTGATTGAGATAAGGACGCCCAAATTCGCCCAAACACAAGGAGCAGGTGGGAAAAGTGTAATATATTGGAAAAAAAACATTAGCTTTAGCCAGGAAGCAGGGTCCAGTTTGGGTGCATCCGGCACCCTCCAGGAAGCACAAGCTCGCCTGGGTGCATCGAGAACAGCCCCAGGAGCAGAGGCGGGACGCTGAGAGGGGCGGCGGCGGCGACGATGGTAGCCCCCCCTCACAGCCAGGCGACTGCCATCAGAAGCAGAAGAAGTGAGCTGGAACCAGTCAGAAGAGTCGGTCCTCTCCTCTTCTCGGCAATAGGCCTCCCACAGCCACATGTCCTGGTCCCATGGGTCCATAAAGGACCGCTGCCGGAGAGCGTCCGCCTCCACCACAGAAACAGGAGGGGACTTACATTGAGGGCGGTGGTGGCGACGACAGCCCCCTCCCACAGCCAGACTACTCCCGTCGTACACAGAGGTGGGGAACTGGGCCCAATCAGCAAACCCTGGGGGACCTGGTTCTCTCAGCCTCCTGGCAAAATGCCTCCAGGAGCCGCATGCCACGCACTCCTGGATAAAGGAAGTCGTCCGGTATGTCTTCATCTGCCTCACAGCAGAATTCTCCAAAATGAAGCATGTTCCTCACTGCTGGGTACATGTCTGGCTGGTCCATAATGTCACAAACGTGGGTAAGGAAGTACCAAGGCGCAGAGAGGAGGAGGAGGCAGGAGGTTCCAGGCAAGCAGGATATTTAATAAAGTCCACAAAACTATAAACAGAAAACCACTGCTTAAGCAGGCTAACTAAAACTCAAACTCGAAAACTTGAAACTCTGAAAATGGGAATAACATAATATAGACCAGCACAGGAGGAAGGGAATGACAAGACATAAATACACACAGACAAACGAGACACAGGTGAACACAAGGGACAGAATGGAACCAAAGGAAAAATTGAAACCAAAGTACAAAACAGGAACTTTTCAAAATAAAACAGGAAGTGAACTCAAAACTTGCCAGAACAAAAAGAGAATCAAAACACAAAAGCAAAGAAACTGAAACCGTGACAGTCTGTGCCCTGTTAAAAAAAAAAAAAAGCCCAGATGAAAGCAGATAATGAACAGATTACTAAGGAGAAGAGGGAACAGTTCACAGTAAGCAGAATTTTCCAGAATGATCACTGAGGCCGTCGGTGGAGCTCAGTGGTGCTAATCAGTGCGAGAGCAGACAAGATTTTATCTACTCTTTGCCTGACAGCTATAGTTCTAGTCCCTTTGAAAAGAACACCACTGTAGCGGGTGATCACAGCTCAACTAAACTCCTAGATTGAAGCTCCTTTACTTACTGCATTTTCTGTGTACTGTTGGGAGTGTATGTGCACATGCATGTTTGGCAAAGTAAAAAAGTAACAACTCAATACAGTGTTCCCTCTTTTATTCCAAGAGTTATGTTCTAAAAATAACCTGCCACAGGTTAAATCAGCAAAACAGTTGCATTTATTTTTTACAATTATTGAAGATCTTTTAAGGCTGCAAACATGCGGTATTGTTTTTTCATGTTTTTCTCTTGTTTAAACTCTCAAAGTTCAAATCTTTGTAGAAAAATTGTCATGGTGCCTCCTCCCCTTTGTTGCCCCTCTATGGTGCATTACCTGGTGTCAAGTTATGATCTTTAGTTTACGCTTTCCATGCTATGTATTACATTTAGTTCTCCACCTCATCTACAGGACAGCTTTCCACAAGTGCCGACCTGGGTCCTATCTCCAGACGAGCCGACTAAGTATCACCAGAGATCCAAAGCCTCCAGCCATGAGTCCACTTCACGACTCCACGCTACTACTCCCAGCCGCTTTGCCAGAAATACCACGCCGTTGGATAATCAACATTACTACTTACCAACTGGTACTCGTCCAATCATCAACAACTTGCCGGCACAATAAATCCCTTCAAATCCATCTCATTCTCCTGTGGTCCTTACGGGTTCCAGCATCTTGGTCTGCAGAGCAAAATGCACATAAAAAAAGAGAAAAAAATGAAAGACAAGGAAACATGCACTGAAAAATATCTGCAAAAAAGCACAACCTCAAAAGGTATATCACTGGTAATAATCAAGACTAGGAGGTTACATTTAGGGCGGGCTGTTGAGCAGGTTGGCCAATGATTTAAGGGTCTGCGGCTTGATCAACGCTCCCAAGTCAACTGGTTTTGTGTCCTTGGGCAAGACACTTCGCCCTCCCTGCCTCCAGTGTGGCTCCACTGGTGTGTGAATGTGTACGAATGTGCCGATGATGGTCAGAGTATGCGTTATCTGTCAGCCTGCTCCAGGGAAATTCTGGCTACCTCAGTAGCTTACCATCACCAAATGTAAATGGTGAGTGAATTAATAATGGATACATTTTGTGATTGTGGGGGTTAGCTCTATGTTGTAATTTGGCATAAAAATTCTACCATAGCAATCTAGTCATTGCCTGGCAAGGCCACTTGCCATGCAATGGGCATTTCGGACCACACTGGAGCTACTGATGGTGGAATCTTACTGTTCAGCTGAGCTATTAACTAATCAAATTGTAGAGCTTCAAAGTAACTTGAGTGTGTTTATACATACAGTATTCAAGGCCAAATCTGCGCAATGCCATTTTGTCATCTAATAAAAAATAGCACAACTGAATATGTAGTGTGCCAGGTAATTGCTGCAACTTGAAATTCAAATTTTACCTTTGGATTATGGCGGGGTCGACCCTGTCAGCTGTACCTGCCCCCGATACTTTTTCTATTAATATAAATCCTTCTTCAGCAGGTTTCTGAAAAACACAAGCACAAGGTCAAGGTTGCTCGGTGAAGTGGCAGATGGGGATTTCCTGTGACGTCATTTCCAGGTGAGCGTAATCCAGTACTGACTGTTGCGCTCTTGTTTGGCATTAGCCTGACTACTATTGCTTACTTTAAGTGTTATTATGTGTAATATTTACATTCACATTCACACTTTCTAGATGGTGCCCAGAAAGCGGCATTGGTTTTGTTGACAATTAGAGTGGGTTTTGGAGGAACCCCGGTCTCATCCGTCCATCCTACTCTGGACAGCGCGCTCTTCTTTCTAGAAACATTTCTGCTAGCCTTAGTCGGTCAACCTGACAACCCACAGACGAGACCCGAGCACAGAGCAGCAGTGTAAAACTCTCCTCTGAGCCTACCTTAAGGGTTAGAGCTGGTGCAAAACCCATGCAGGGAAAGTCAAGCAGTTCATTGCTTTAGCTTATGTGCTGAAAGACAAGTGAAAGGAGCGTGTCATAGAAACCTTACAGTGACAGACAGCAGTACCCACAAGCAGAATTATTATGTCATTAAATGTGGATTATTAAACATTCGATTCATTTCCTCTAAGTCCCTCTTGGTCAATGAGTTAATTAATGATAACAAACTTAGTCTACTAGCCTTAACAGAAACTTGGCTCCAACAGGATGACACTTTTAGACAGAATGAAGCACTCCCCCCCACCCCCCCACCCCCACACACACACACTTATGCTACCTATCAGAAATCCAGGATTTCAGGGAAATAGGTGGTTTGGCAGTAATATCACCACAGTCTAGCTTACTTCTTAGCCCTGAAGTTAAACTTGTTTACAACTCCTTTGAAAGCGTCATATATAAATCACCCAAGAATCAGCCAAGAATCATATATAAATCACACAAAAACTCAAAAACCTGTTTCATTCCCAATTATTGAATTCAGAATTATCCCATATTCAGAATTTCTAACTGAGTTTTATGACTTCCTATCGACTACTATTTTAGATTCTGATGAAATTATAATATTAGGGGTTTTTAATATTCATGTTGATGACCCCAGTGACTGTTTAGGAAATGCTTTTGCAGCTTTATTAGATGATGTTGGTTTCACCCAAAATGTAAATGAACCCAGTCACTGTCACAAGCACACCCTGGACCTTGTTTTAACCCATGGTATAGAGATCAGCCAGCTGAGTGTCCTTCCTCATAACATCATCATTTCTGATCACTTTCTGATTACCTTCCAATTTTACTACCCCAGCAAATAAGACACAGCTTAGAAGATCCTTATCTGACCGTTCTGTGTGTGAGTTGTAGCTATGGTGCACTGGAGTTCTTTCCTCTTTTCTCATCTACTTCTACCCTCCTTCTCTTCTCTATTCTTGATTATTATTCATCATTTAGTTCTCCATGCCTCAATTTGGTGCAGTGCGATTCATTTACTGTTCCTCTTTTCCCACTCCCCGCTGGGTGAGTGGGAGTGCTTCCAGATTCCAGTTGGCTTATCCGTGCTCCTGTACCTGACCATGTACCTCGTCTCTGGCTCACCTCTACTACTGTTCCTACACCTAGCTGTGGATCCTGCGTCTGGTTCGTCTCTGCTCTGTACCTGACCGTTTACCTCGTCTCTGCTCCTGCTCCTACACCTGGCTGTGGATCCTGTCTCCGGCTCGAGTCGCGCCCCTAACTGTATCCCCAACTCCGTCTGGATGAAGCTCATCTGCTGGACTTTAAATATGTAGTTAAATATGTAGTTGTAGAGTTATACTGTATACGTTAATTCTTCTCTGTGAGTTCTGATAATCGCCTGTCCGTCCTGGGGGAGGATCCGTCCTTCATGTGGGCACCCCTGAGGTTTCTTCATTTTTTCCGGAATCCGTTTTTTTAGGAGTTTTTCCTTACCGCGAAGGGGGGTCTAAGGGCAGGGATGCCAGTTAGTTTAGTCAGTTTAGTTCGTTCAATTTAGTATTTTCATATTTAATTCAATGTATTCATGATCCTTTTTATTTTATGCTTAACTTTTTCAATTACCTATACGAAGCCTGTTGTTGTGAATTTGGGCTATACAAATAAAATTGAATTGAATTGAATTGAAAGGTCTGTCAGAAAAAAAAAGATCATGTCTTCTTTTTGCTGATGCTGTGTAATGGAATGCTTTTGTTCAAAACAGCTCCAATCAGATTTATGTGAAGAACTTTACAGTACAAACTACAACCATTTTCACAGGTTATACTTAAATGACATAGGATCCATATTCATATTGGACTTCAACCACCAATTTCTGTTCTTCTGTTAAAATATTTGAACAGAATACATTACTATTTTTGATGTTCTCTTATTGTTCTTTTTGTGGTTTAATATTTGTTTTCAGTGAAGTCTGCAAGAAGTTTTGTTTGAAGAGCAATTTAAAGTTGTGTATGTTGGCCATTTTTTTTAAATTACTATTTGTTTTCTTTTCTTTGTGTTGATACCCCCTAAATGTTCAACAATAACTTAAAAATTCTTAAAGGTCAATATTTACAACTATGTCGTGGGTCCATAGATAGAAGCAGGGGTGAAAGTAGATCTTTGTTTATGTCGGTAACAAGTTTAATCAACATAATTATTTTAATAGCAGTAAATGCAGATTAGAGGTGTAATGATTGATTGATGAGTTGATTTATCTAACCAAATTGATCTGTCTGATTCAAGTTGTTAATTAACTCAAGTCAAACTATAACGATCATGAAATACTTTTAAAATAGAAATAAATTAATAATATTTAATCTTGGACAATACCATTTGGTGTTTTTACTGTAATGTAAAAAATAACCAAATACCATCACAGTGGATAGCACACCTGTGATGACAGCAAAAAATAAAATAATCAAGCGATCATTCCAGTCCATTGTGGAAACATAATTTTGCAAAGACATGCAACCATACAGTGTGGTAGAATGTTCTAATATTGTTTCGTTTGTTATGTTTTGACGTGGAGAAACAACAGTAGGCTGAATTTTATGAAACTAAAATGTGAATGCTTTTGACATTAATTCTTGTTTACCTGTTTGTTTGTTCATGTATCTAATTTACACTTAATTATATTGCAAGAAATACAAGGAATCTGAAAAACTTCTAAGTCACACTTGTTAATGTTTTAAGTAAAGATATCCTGAATCCATTTAGGTCAGTGAATCGGGTCGTTCAAAATGAACCAATATCGACTATGAATCAGGTCAGTGACCACAAATTATGATTTGAAAAGAAACAGTGTTAAAATGAATCGCTACAACACCAATATAGATAAATGCATTTGAGAATAAATCATGACTGTAAAAAAATGTTTGAATTGATTATTGTACTAAAGAACTCGATACATGTAGAAAATGCAACTCCTTTCTCATTTTCTTTATTCTCCTCTAATTTCAGCTTGTACATCTTAATCATCACTTGCAATCTTCCTCCCGAACAATCTTCCCTGGGTTCTACTTTTTTCAAATGACTTTTTCGAATATTAATAGTATTTTTATTTTATTTATTATTTCTTTACTAGATGTTTCATTTCTACAATTGCATTAGATCTTATCTTGACTATTAATCACAATAGTGTTTAGAAAACTGTAGAAATATTTTGTTTTTCTTGTCACATTGAAAACAAACCAACCTCAAACTTGCATAAAAATATGGCTACTTTATTGTGAATGAATTAAGTGACTCCAGAAAACAAATCAAATGCTTATATGTACAGTATATGTATATGCTATTATAGGTAAGGTAGGTAGGTAAGATAAAATGTTTAAGATAAATGATAAAAACAAAACCAACCATAATACAATTCAGCTTTCAACTACTGGTATATAAGATGTTTGCTTTTTCCTTTTAAAACAAATTTGAAATGTCACAACACAAAATACACAATACACACAAAATTAAAACATGTAAAACAAAATAAACAACAATGAAAAAAAAGATGTTTATTCACAGTAAAGGTTGATTGATCTGGTTCCTTCTCAGTATTGATCTGTTCTGTTCTCGAGAAGATTCTCTCAGGTGTTTGTACAGGTTAGTTTTGGAGCCAGTTCTACATGGAATTATTTTCCTGCACACTCGACTCTCTTCCTTTGTACTATCAATTAAAGGGAAATGGTTCCAGATTTCCAGTGTCAAATGTAATTTTCTCAACCTTACGTTTCTGTGTTGATGTAGTTTGTTGATACACTTGGCACTCTCTGTCTCTTTCGTAATGGATCATGTGCTATTGCGCTTGCTGTGATGCCGCCAACAGCGCGCTCTCAGCGCACCCTCCACCCAACCCTCCATGCGTGCTCAGCGCAAACTCCTATACACTGTATTGACCAGTCAGGCCATCATTTTCTTATTGTGTATTATTGCCCAAAATATGCCAATAGTTCGCCTATTGGCGTACTATTGGCCTATTTAAATGCTTATAAATTGGTCTAGTACTGGTCTGCATAGATGAGCAACAAATCAAAGGGTTTTTAGGGGAAATTAATCCCTGACCCAAGCAAACAAAAGAGGACAATTGAGAAAACTCCCTCTTGGTGGATGGATGGATGGATGGATGGATGGATGGATGGATGGATGGATGGATGGATGGATGGAAGGAACTGTAACATAGCAGTGAAAAGAAACAAAAGGATGATGACATGCAGGAACTGAACTGTGACCAACAGAAACTATGGACCTTACTACAGGACAGAGAACAGTGGTAAATTCCTTAGTGAAATAATTAACACCATAAACTTCAGTCACGTCTAAAACCGGAAGACAAATTGTGTTGGAATATTTGCTACAAATACATTTAAAACAACTCAACAAATAAAAAAATGTATGGTAATTGGTCAATTCAATTCCAGTTCTCTTGTCAGTAATATTCATAAAACTACTTCCACTGAGATGGATTATTGTATTTCATTAGTAAAAACTTTGACAGATTTTTTGCTTCAGGAAGACCAAAACCTGCACACTGAAGATGCAGAGGTAAAAAAGCATCACAGTAAAAAATAAAACTTTAGGTTAGAGGTAACTGAAACCTCATGCTTCATGCTGTGTACAGTACAAATCAATGGCAGACCTTAACACCTGAACGAGATATGAAAAGTAATCAGGAGGGCAAAGAGGGAGAACTGAAAGAGTTTAACTAATGGACTGTGAAACAGTTTGGTATTAGCTTTGCTGCCTTTCACACAACTATATAAACACACCCCAACACACACAGATCTAAATCTTGACTCTTCCACACTTCAGGATACTATTAGAAACAGTTTTCTTCTGTTTTGGTTGTTCTACAGAATTGATTAAGATCCCATCTCACTTCAGCAGGTTTCCCATCAAGCTTTCCATTTCCCTGAAAGAGATTCTGCAGAACTTAACCAGTAGTCCAGCTCGGATTGGTTCTATTGGCCTGAGGACAGTCTGCGGATGAGGGCAAAGGGTTATAGCCATCATCATTGTCACAATCAAGGATGAGAGGAAATAAAGCACAACATGTTTATACACATAGGTTCTTAGACTCTGGGAAGCAGAAGATGTCTATACCACGTTAGACCAGTCAACCTCTGATCAGAAGATCGTAGGTTTGGTTTCCGCTTTGCTCTTGTTGTTACTGGTGATTATAGGTTGGCAGCAGTGTTAGGCAATTAAGCCACAATCAGTGTGTGGCTGTGTGTGCATTGGTGAATAGGACCAAGAGGGCCTGACTGCAGACAATATTGTCTAGAACCACAAGACATGCTAACAACATGCTAATAGTAATATGCATGCACTGTGGCACATATAGTGGATGGTAATTATAATGACAATAATGGAAAATCTACATTTTTAGGATTTTGATAGTAATATAACACAGTATTAATCAAAGCAGGGGGAATGGTCCGCCCTAGCCTGGCTTATGAAACCATCTTCCCTCTGCAGATAAATATGTGTAATGGATGTAGGGAAAATTGTAATTGGTCACCCAAATTGCATTACAGTTGGTTAGGTAGAGGTACAGGAGCTATACATTAAATATTATCTGAATACTAGCTAGCCTGGCAATAAGGTTTAGGGTGATCCTAACCAGTAAACATGTCAGTGTTCTTAAGCTAATAGGATCTATCCTGGAATTTTACTAAGGACATCCTGTGTCTTCATTTTCTACTGGAATTTACCAACATTAGGTTATTCCATTTTAAATCTCCTTTAGGACAGGGGAGTCTTTGTTTGCTTTTGGGAAAAAAGCTCACTGTCTAGGTAGTACTGATGTACTTTACACAGGACCAAATGTAATCAATCACACACTCAGTAATAGCTCACAGATTTTTTGGTCACAGGTTAGTCTTGAAATGTGAATTTGGAGGTTACGGTGAGGACTACCATGTCCTTATTTGATTTTCCTCCAAAAGACAATCGAGCAGATGAGACTTTGTGAGCTGCTGGAACTATTGTTAATAGTTCACCTGTTTTTATCTTAGCAACAGTGGAACAGATGATGGCACATCCATTGTCAATGTCCAATATTGTTCTAGTATTTTACTTTAATAAAACCAAAGAAGAGAAACATTTTAAATACTGTCTCATAGCCCAATTTAAATTGTGCTTTTCCTCTGAACTCTTATGTCTCTTATTAGTTACTTTTAAAATGAAAATGGCCTGGCCCCTCACGTAATTTATTGATCAACCTCATTACAAGTGCCAATGAAAAACAAGAATCTCAGAAATCAAGAAGTCCGAAAGAGACACAGCATCTACACAACTCTAGCATTGGCTGGTGTGAAATGCTTAGCCAATACAAACTAACTATCCTTGGTAGCATAGATGCAACAAGGAACTAACATTCCTTAGATAGCTTGGTCCATATTGACATGATAGCATCACACAGTAACTGCAGATTTGTTGGCTGCACATCCCGAACGTGCTCTATCGGGGTGAGATCTGGTGACTGCGCTGGCCATTTGAGTTCAGTGAACTCATTATCCTGCTCAAGAAACAAGTCTAAGATGATTCCAGCTTTATGACATGGGACCTTTTCCTGCTTGAAGTAGCCATCAGAAGATGGGTACAATGTGGACATGGTCAGCAACAATACTTAGGTAAGCTGTGGTATTATAACCATGCTGAATTAATACTAAGGGGTCCATAGTGTGCCAAAAACATATCCCCCACACTATTACACCACCAGCAGCAGCCTGAAGTGTGGATAGAAGACAGGATGGATCCATGCTTTCATGTTGTTGACATCAAATACTGACCCAATCATTTGAATGTTGCAGCAGAAACGAAGACTCGTCAGACCAGGCAACATTCTTCCAATCTTCTATTGTCACATTTTGCTGTGCCTGTGTGAATAGAAGCCTCAGTTTCGTGTTCTTAGCTGACAGGAGTGGCACCCATTTTGGTCTTCTGCTGCTATAGCCCATCTGCCTCAAGGTTGGAAATGTTAGGCATTCGGTAATTATTTGAGTTCTTTTTACCTTTCTATCAGCTGGAACCAGTCTGGCCATTCTCCTCTGACCACTAGCATCAACAAGGCATTTCCGCCCAAAAGACCTGCCACTCACTGGGTATTTCCTCTTTTTCACCATTCTCAGTAAACCCTAGAGCTGGTTGCCTATCTTCCCCATTCTGATGCTTGGTTTGCACTGCAGCAGAGCCACTTGACCATGCCAACATGCCTGAATACATTCAGTTGTTAGAAAAAATCATTTTGGCGATGTATTGCGATAGTTCATTTGCTGATACTAGCATCGATTATAAATATTGTCAGGACAATATTTATTTCATTATTTATGTTAATCCTTCAGTAAATCATAAACAGTAAGTTTATATTTTGAAAATTGGTTATTTTCATCAGTCAACATCTGTTTGAAATCATTGGAATATTTTATTGAATTATACCTCTGTCAGTTGTTTTTAAGTTGAATTACTTTAATTAACCATATATTACCAATCATAACATAATTGATACAATCATTTTTGGCATGATACAAACTTTCCATAAAAAACATGTAAAATAACTTGGTCTATTTTTCTTCCCTGTAGTTTATCATCATTCCAGTAGAGGCAGGAAAATGGCTTTTCCTGTTCATTTCAAAATGGTTAAAAATTAAGTTAAGAAAAGTTCAGCAAATTAACTAAAAACTTCGATGAAAAAAATGTATCCATTATATCTCTTTTTAATAATGATTTGCTGATGGAAAATTTGTTGATGAAGGACCATTCTAAACTAACATTGTTGTGTTAAAAAACGTACCAAATAACAAATGTATCAGATATTATCTATTTGTTTATTACTATTAATATTATCTATATTCGCTAAAAAAGAAATATTGCAAAAAAAAGTTTTGTGGGTATCAGTAAATGGTTTAAAAATATTTTGATTACAAAACTTTTTTTTGCTAATTCTTTGATGTAGTGGAATTTACAGAGTTAATGGAAACTTAAAATAAAAACTTGAAAAATGAAATATTTTTTAAAATATACAGATTATGTTTTATATTTTCTTTGTCAAACCCAGATCCAGATTTGTTTTGAACTGTTCAGCCAAGGTGTTTGTCCAACAACTATACAAATTAAATTACACAATACTGCATGCATTTTTGTTTAACAGGATAGGAGTAAGAAGGCCCTGGTTTCAATCCCAGCTTCAAAGATTTGTTGATGATTTTGAATTGTCCCTAGGTGTAAGTGTGTGTGTGTGTGGCTCTGTGACAGACTGGCGACCTGTCCAGGGTGAACTTCGACTTTGCCCAGCAGTAGCTGGGATAGGCTCCAGCAGCCCCATGATCCTGAAATGGTTTAGCGAACCAGAAAATGGATGAATGGGTAGTGTAAAACATATCTTACAAGCAAGTCTGTGCAATAATTCTGTCCATTAAATCCTTGGAGAATAACTTCAAAATCTAATTTCATCATTTTTTTCCAGCTCCATTATCATTTCAATAGTTAAAGCATTGTTCATGGTGGCCCTTTGCTAACCTTTTGCTCTTTAGAGATCCTTGAGTACGAATGTCCCTTTAGATGCTTTTTTATTGTGAAATTTTACATCTGTAAGGGAAAAGTAGAACCCCCCCCCCCATCCTCACCCTCACATTACTAGGTTTCACTGAGCATCAAAGAGAGGAAAGAAACACAAAAGAAAAGGGAACATTTATGGAAAACGAAGAAAATTAAGCCACAGGGGAGGAGGAAATGGGAAGGAGTAAAAAGGAAAGCAGAAGGGGCAGAGCGAAAAAGTGGCTAACTGAAGTAGAGAGCAGGTTGTTGGCTTAACTCCAATAGAGTGATTGAAAAAATCTGGCTGTCGACTTTTACCAGAGTTACAAAAAGCTCACCCCCCTTTTGGGCCACATTCTGAAATACCTACAGACACAATTTTCCAATTTCTAAACAAGCATACGACTGGATTTTTTTCATGTACATAAACCCCCCACCTCTTGCAAAGGGGGTCCAAATCTGAGATGACAACCAGACATTATCTAGAGTCACCGTAAAGTTCATGATATAATTAAAAAATTGTATATATACGCATTTGATAGATCAGGTGGTAAGAACGAGCCCCAGGTTAAACAAAATGATTAAAAACGTAGATTATATTGCTCCCCCAAAATTAGCACAAAAAAAATCTTTACAAAATTAACAAAGTTGGGCCCATAAAGAAGGTCAACTGAACATAACTCAAATGAATACACTCAAAAGCAAACACAAGCTTCAACAGAGATCAAACTGACTTAATGGGAAACAAAATCTAACTGACCTGAAGATAAGGCCTATAGGCGGCTTACAGTGGCTGATCAAACAGGGAGGGGAGACTATACAATAGCATTATTGTTTTACATAAACATAAACTTAAATCAGTTTAATAAAGCTCATGTTTACTCAAATTGAACTTTAAATTTTGTAGCAAATTAAAAAAAGATTAAATGAACTATCCCAGTTCCGCCTCTTCCTGTCTCTGGTGGTGGGGTCCTCCCAATGAGCTTCGACATAAAAAGCAGCTCCACCCTCTGCCTCCTCTTTGGACCAGGAAGAGCTCCACAGGTGAGCCACCAGGTCCCTACAAATAAGTCAGTGAAGAAGAAAAAACTGATTATAAACAAACATTCATGTTCTAATTCTAAATGTGCTTGTTACATAAAGTTAATCTTTCTGTGTTAAATAAACAAAATAAAAACAAATAGTGTGTATTACAGTAATGTTGCTGAAACTGAAAATAAAGCATGAAAAGGATGCGTGTGACCCATTCGATTCTGAATTCTTTAACCAATAGAGTGTTAACAAGAAAACTAAAACTGATGGGCATTTTAGACAAAGATTCCAGACAAAAAGGAAAAATGTCAAACTTGATAGTTGCTGCTGTTGCATGTAGTCACATTTCTTTCTCTGTGTTTTATTATCATCACCTTCATAAACTTTACATTACAAGCTACATGGTAGCTAGTGTGGGCGTACTTTTATTATTAGTTTTAAGCAAAAATTCAAAATCTGATATCCACAAAATCAGTGTGAGGTAAGAGTGTTAACCATTATACATCACTATGTCACACAGCCACTTTGTAAATTATTATTTTTTCGCTTTCGTCATTCGACATTGTGGGCAGATGTCCGTCAAAGGTTTTGCCCGATGGGTCTATACGTGAATTTGGTTTAGAACTGTTGAGAATTGTGCAGTTTTTTTCAATGAAATTGATACTATTATTATGTAAATCGTTCATAATTGTGTGTGATTTTTGCGAGATGCATGTGCAAATGTGTCTCTTTCCATGACTGTTAGTTTACATATGTCTGACAGACTTTTCACCGATGTATAACTTTTATAGTGTTTATACGGCTTACACATCATGCTAAAATTACATAACTGATGCATGAATCACTAATGAATTGCATATAAATAGCACAATAATCACGCACGGTTCATGTTCTACATTGATTTATGTGTTCTTCACGTAATTTCACGTAAAAGACCAAAACTTTCTTCACTTTTTCCACGTATAATTACCATCCTCCCCATACTCCTCCCAGAGACAAGGTTTTGTCTCAGCAACTGCCCATGGTGCTTTGTGATATTTGCTGCTATCTGTCATCTGCTTTGGTGGTCCCACAGCCAGAGTCATTAGACCTCCTTCAGCTTGACAGCATCCCAAACCGCCAATGATCACCACCACCAGGTTCGTGGGTTGCTGACCCAAGTGGCACCAGAGATCTTATAGCAGCGGCTTTAAACAGCTGTATTTATAATGGAAGTGGAAAAAAAGCTCCTCTCAGATTCGGTCTCCAGCCTCCTTCGGTACCTGCTTAAAGATCTCCTGGATGTGGGACTTGAAGACCCTTCTGATTAAAAGCTTAGCCAGAGTTTTTCGATTGACTTACAATATATTAGGGGCAACCAACTAAACATTGTCAGACACTTTTCTTATCAATTAAATTGTAAGATCATTTTTAATAACTTCATATTTTATTATTTTGACTTTTTTGTCTTTAAAAACAAGAGAAAAATCCTTTCTGGCTTCAGGTTATTAATATGTCTCTTAACTAGTTTGTACACTTCTGACCTCATAAATTAATTTTATGGAAAAGCATGTAAAAGGATGAAACTAATATAAAGTTTACTCTTATTCATTCTAATTTTTAAAGACCAACAGTGGGGCTAAGTGTTTATTTGATGCCTGGAGATGTTGCCTCAATTACTAATGAGGCTTCATTTCACTATGGAACTTAAATGTAGGAAAACGGTTTAAAGGCAGAAATATAATTGATTTGCTAAACCTAAAAATAAAATGTAACAAGCTTAAATAGACTTGTTGAAAATTGTAGTGAAAAATAAAAAATCTGGTGGTGAGCATCTGGAAACTATAGACCTAATGAAGCGACAGGATCAACTGTGGACTCTGGTAACACTTGTGCTATCCTAGGCACTTTACCATTGGGAGTCGGGTCATCTAGACCCACTAGACAGTGCGCTGAACCTCTTTTCTTCAATGATTTGTGAACCTCACTGGTGTCCATGAATTACATGGAATCTTTCCACCTTTATCCACCTTTGTCATGGTAGGGAGAACACGTCAATGTAAGGGTGGGGTGATCTAACATAGCACAAGGGTTAAGAAGGCATAAATTACAAAACATCCTGTTAAAAGATGCTAACTTCCTAATGCTTAACAACAGGAAAACAAAAGTCTGTTTGAATTAATCATGTGGGAGGCTGCATGCCAATCAACTGCTGACAGGAGTGAGACAGGAGTCAGATGCTGATTTATTTATTAGTGCAGACAAATATTTATGTCAAAGTCCAAGATTGACTGGAGATGTGTGTGGGAGCACTTGCAGAAACAAAGTGCATCTGTATGTGGTTTTATGAGTATCTAGAAATATGTATGATTACAGAAAAGGTTTTGTTTGTTTGCAAGATACTTTTAAAACTGTAAAACTATAAAAATGGTACTGTAAAAGCACAGAATTATTTTTACTTGAATTTTTTATCAAGGTCATACAATTTGCCATGCCACCTCAAGGTACAACAAAATGATCTGCAATGAGCTCCACTAAAAACAGCTGTACACCCTCCATAAGCAATGAAGGGCCAAATGGAGGTTTAAATGCTGCCTCCGTCACCTCTGGTCCAATCAGCAAGCACTAAAAAAAATAATATAATACAGCCACTGCTGTAACAATTTACTAATAGAGCCCAATTTAAATCCATAAAAAGTCTGTGTTTGTTTAGAATATATTGTGTCATTAACACGAGGCAGACTCTATCGATTGCAGATATTCACTACTTTTTTTAGACACTTTTCCACAAATACAACAGTGTGCACATGCAAAATGAGATGTAAGTATTTTTTTTATTTCGTTTTTTTACCTGCTGTGTTGGTTTTAAGTAGGTTTTTCATTTTAGAGCTTTTTTGACTTAGTATTTTTAATGGACATCATAGGGAAGTTGAACCGTGTGAACTGGGCACTTTAGGGTAAAAGTAAATTTAATGCTAGGATGATAGAGTAGGTGCTGCAAATGCATTTAGACCAAAATGATTTTAGTTTTTCTCTGGGCACTGAAAGGTAAAAAAAAAAAAAATTCTCCTGTGCAGTCAGCGCAGAATAGCATTGCTGTCAGCTATGAAACTTCTTACAAAATCTGCAGAAAAAAATAAAAAGTCAGAAACAAATTTGATAATCTAGAGTTTGATAAAGCTATTTTTGACTTAACCTATGTGCAATGGTTAAGGTTGTGGATAGGGTAAGGGTTTGATCTAACATTTTTTCACATTACATGCTCTGAAAAGAAGTTGTTGCTCATTCAGGTTGTTTTGTCGTCTTAGTGCAAAGGTTCACGTACAGGCCGAGAAAAAACTATGGAAATGCATTTGCTGATGTAGATGGCCATAACAGATGGGTAGCGGCTAACAGTCATTGCTCTCTGCAGAGCCTCTCTGTTTTCAGCAGAGCAGTTTTAATGCAACACAGTGATCCATGATTTCAAGATATTATGTTCACACATTGAAAGGATGCTTGATGCTATTTGGGACAGTTGATGGTGTATAAACCTAGATCAGACTTCGTTTGACATTAGTCAGGTCAAACTGAAAAGACTCTAAGAAAAATTTCAATTTATCTGTATCACCAAGGAGCGACTGGATGGTAAAATTGGCTACATGTAGGATTCATCAGTAATTAAACAACATTTTACAAAGACTTTTTTTTTAAAGGAAATGAACCCATGTCTGGGTCTCTGTGTGCCAGTGCCCAGCCTAGTTAAAAAAAGGGTTATGTCAAGAAGGGCATCCAGCCTAAAACTTTCTGCCAAACCACCTGTGCAAATGTGACGACCCTTGAAAGGATATGCTGAAGGATGAATAATGATCTCCACCATTAATTCTATTCAGTTTTATTGAAATAGGCCAATGTTAAAACAATAGGTTTCTCAATGGGTTTCATACTGGTAATTGTATAAGAACATGAAATTAGTCATAAAATACAATATGTAAAAGCTAAACTAAACAGATTAAGCTAAACTAGGCATCCCTTTCCTTAGATGCTCCTTCTCTGTGAGGAAAAACTCCTAAAAAAGCGATCTCAGGAAAGCAAAAGAAGATACCTCGGGGATTTCCACATAAAGGAGGGATCATCTTCCAGGATGGAAAGGCAATATACCGGGACTGTTAAACATGTAGTTGTAGAGTTAAATAAGCAAATTCTTCTTTGAAAAGTGTAGCAGATGGGCTTCATCCAGATGGAACTGGGGGACGGCTGGGGCTGTGAGACAAGCCAGAAAAGAGGTCCCCATCAAGTACAGGAGCACAGACCAGCCAACTAGAATCTGGACTCACTCCAGCTCCCCCGGGGGGGAGTGGGAAAGAGGAACAACACATGAATTGCACTGCACCAAACAGACGCATTGAGAACTAAATGATAGCTAAATGATCAACAATAGAAGAGAGGAGAAGTAGATGAGAATAGAGGACAGAACCCCACAATACTTTCCCTAGCTTCTAACTTTCAGCAGCTTACTAACAACTAATTTTTATTGTTATTGAAATTTAATTGAAACATGCTAATAGTAAGTTGCATGCACTCTGGCACATTTAGCGGATGGTAATAATAATCACAATAATAGAAAACTACATTTTTACCATATCAACATTAATGTAATATAGTACTAATCTAAGCTGGGACAATTGGGCGCCCTGGCCCAGTTTATGAAACCATCTTCCCTCTGCAACGAAATATGTATAATGGATATAGTGAAAATTGTAATTTTTCCCCTAAACTTCATTGCAGTTGGTTAGGTAGAGGAGCAATGCCTGTCCAAAGGGTAATATTTTAAAGCTAACTTTGACTGTAAATGGTCCTGCAATTATTGTATTATAATAGGAAAAAATGTTTTGATAGCAATGCATCTATAAGTTACTTGCATTACTGACCCCTTTGCATTTTGTTGCCCCAATTAGGAAACACAATGATTTCAGACTGAATGCTTTTATATCTCTTCTTTCAAGAATGAAGGTTTATGCTGAGGCAGACAGCTTACATGCATTTGTTGTGTGATTGCACTTCTTGATATTGATTGATCCAATCAAAATGATTAACTGAGACTGGGTGATGGGGGTGGAAGGGGTGTAGGTTGAGCAGGAATGCGCATACAGGTGACAGACGAGGACTGATTAATATCATCTGAAAGGAAAACGCCATGGGAAAGAGATGCTTATTAAAAATAAAAATAAAATAAAATGATACACTTTTTTTTCCCACAATGGGGAAATTCTTCTCCGCATTTTGACCCATCCCCTGAGGGGAGCGGTGAGCTAAAGACTAACAGCACTCGGGGGGCGACAGCTGGCTTACAGATCTCAGTATTTTTCTGTCCAACTTTTTTCAACTTTAACCTTAATTTAGACAAAAAAAGAAAATGTTTCTAATATAATTGAAGTCACCGAACAAGATGGATTTCATTCTTTTGTAAATCTTTAGGATGCTGTAATATCTTTTAAAGACCAACTTCAATGACATTTGTATTTTTGGTGTTGTTGTGAACTTTTTCTCACGATGAAGGACATATATATAAAGAAAGCGAAGTTTAAAACTGCCTTCCTGAGTATTTATTTAAATTGTTTTGAATCATGAGCAGGCAGAAAAATGTCATTGGAAAAATCTTGTAACAGGGACATAGAAACTAAAATTGGCAGGCCACAAGCTCCATTCTGATGCTTCCACATGTATGTATGGCTGGATAGCTCCATTATGATTCGCCATTTTTGTTGCACCAGTAATGTTTTGATTGGGGCTTGAGAGGCTGTAAACAAATGGATGATGGAACATGAGGGAGCCACCGGGAATGCTTTGACAATAGATCAAAAGACCATTAGTTATTCTTGTGATTGTATGGATATTACAATTCACATGCAATCCAACTTTTGTTGCCAAAAAGTTGAAGATAATAAATTAATATTATTATCTGCATTACATTGTGTCTCAACAACATAGTCGTGCAGTATTGTCCTGTTGTCAATGTTGACTTCGTAACATATTTAAATAACAACTTAAAAACAAAATACTGTAATAAAGTAAAATTAATTGTTTTACAAGTTTAACATTAGGTGTACAGTGTGATTAACTTAAAGTCCAGTGTAAGTGCTACTGCCGCTGAAGTAGCAGAAAGGAGATTAAGAGTAGAAATGCTCAGTCACTCTCTTGGCATTTTTCTGTAGAGCATTAGCTGGGAAGCCAATGTGCTGTATAAATACAGCTGACTTATATTTTTAGACTAGATAACTCATTAACCTCTAAAGAGACATATTTGTGGAGGTTGAATGATTCATGACTGAGTGTCACATAAAATGGAAATGTGGGCTGATCATTTACACAGAATCCTACAAAGAATGATCTAAAACAGAAATCGGCCATCAAGACATGTTGGTTAAACAAAAATTAAAACATGTTTATATAGTACATCTTAAAACTGCTAGTTTGTTTAAAGTAATGTAGTCTTCAACCCTTTAACACCACAGCTTTAGCTCCAGTGTTTACATTCTTTCAACTACCGTAACTCTTCAACCGATTATCCAGTTAATGAGGTGCCTAAACAATCAATGTAAATCAGTTGATTGTGTTGCAGAGAATCACAGCCTTATGGAACATTATAAGTTAGCAATATGTTGTATATCAGTTTAAAGCCAACATGAAAATCCCACTTCTCTTCATGTCAGAATCAGCTAATTCACATTGATCTTGTAAGCATTTCAAGAGTTACAGTAGGTCACAGAGTGTGTATTATTCAGGGAATTTCTTGAGTGTTAAAGACTTAAGGTAAGGGAGATGTATCATTTTAGGTATACAGTAAACCCTTGTTTTTCGCGGGGGTTACGTTCCAAAAAGAACCTGTGATAGGCAAAATCCGTGAAGTAGAAACCTTTTCTTTTTCTAACAATTATTATACAATTAAATACTCTATTATACATTGAAAAGAAAGAACAAACCATTTTTCACAAATACAAGTACTTTAAAAACGTTTTTTTTAACAAATAACTTCTGTCCTGTACTGTCAAATAATAATTTTAATCATCAATGTGAACAGAAGGTTTCAAATCGCGGAGATTAGCCCCGCCCACCGCGACCCGAGTTATTGGATTCAACGGGAGGAAATTTAAAACAATTATGAAAAAAATACAAAGTACAGTGGGACAAATAGTGACTCAGTCAGGTGTATTTCACTGCTCTTGAGATTGAACCGCTGCATCCAGACCTCGCTCTTCAGTGTTTTCTCCTTCTTAAGCCTGCGGTGCAGCTGTGTTTGTTCAGGAGAAGTACATAATGATTGGCAGCATTTGTCGCTCTTTTTTCTATGGGTTTTAGAGAAACTCGAAATTGCAAGAGAATTTGCACGTACGTGTTTTAAATTTGGCAAGCAGATTTACGTACCTTTACATATTAAACTGTGACGTTATTGACGCACAGGTAGAGAAGAAGCGGAGTGACTTTTTAGCCAATCAGAATGCAGAACACAATGCACGATGCAAATCCGTGAAGTAGCGAAACCGTGAAAAGTAAACCGTGTTATAACAAGGGATCAAAGTACATTGATTTGTGCTCATACACCTTAAAGTTTGCTAATAGTGCTTTTACAGAGCATAACATTGTTTTTTGGCAATAGTGAAATAATAAACCCTTTTAACTTATTGACCATTAACGTATAATGTAATTGCAACAGATGTTTTTCTCTGTGTCAGAACCCTTTTTTCTACATTACTTGTGTAGACTACTACTGTAAAGTGTTGCATAGCAGCACAAAGCTGCTTTTCACTGCCTCAGAATATGTTGGCATTGTGCTAATAGAGTAAACGTGTCATGATCTGATCACGTGACGAACCCAGACGCTGAAACACGGAAGGAAGAGACGGGTAGGTAGAAGGGAAGTAATTAGTTTTATTTTGTAGAAGCCAGCGGATCTTGCAGTGTGATGTGGCTTGGGGCTTGACGGGGGGAGGCTCGAGCGAGGCTCAGGTGTTCGAAGTTCGAGGGAGGTGCTCGGTTGAGCCGTGACGCCGGACCCCGGCAGGAGCGTAAAGTCAGTGGTGTAGCCGGATATACTTGATGATGGCGAGCACGGGGATCTTAGCTGTGGCGTGGCTGGAGTTCTTGAGGAGCGTCGAGGATAGCAGCTTCTGCTCGAGGTGGTGGAGGACTCGGGTGACTCTCGTGGACGGCAAGACCTGAGGCACAGCAAAACAAGGTAAGGATAGGAAACTAGGTATGGAGGGCTAGACGTGGCTTGAGGCGAGGTTAAGCATCATCAGTGCTAACGAACTGGCGACAAACGCTGGAGGGGAGTCTCCTTAAGTAGCAGGGGAGGCGATGAGGTGAGTAGTCACAGCTGTGAGTCTGGAGCAGAGCTGGGAGGGGGAGGAGTCTGACAGGCCACCATGACAGAACACCCCCCCCCCCCCTCAACGACCGCCTCCAGGCGGTCCAGGACGCTGACCCGGGTGGGCACAGTAAAAGTCAGTGATGAGGGAAGGGTCGAGGATGACAGAACGGGAGACCTTCCTCAGGCCCGTACCCTTCCCAATCCACCAAGTACTGGAAGCCACGGCCATGGCGCCGAATGTCCAGAATCCGGGAGACCGTTAACGCCGGAGAGCCATCGATGATACGGGTGGGTGGAGGGGAGACGGAAGGCGGGTACAAGGGACTGTCCAAAAAGGGTTTTATCTTGGAAATGTGGAATGACGGGTGTACCTTGAGGGCTACTGGCAAACGGAGGCAAACACAGGTGGGGTTGATGACCTTCTCAATGACGTAGGGACAGATGAAACGGGGAGCCAGTTTCCAGGACGTGGATTAGATGGGGATGTTCTTGGACGATAACCGCACCTTCTGTGCGGCTCGATACGGGGGACCCTCCACCCTGTGCCTGTTGGCGATGCGGCAATAAGCCTCCTTGGTACGAAGGAGTGCCTCGCGGGTTTGGGTCCAAATGCATTGGCAGTGCTGAAGGTGATGCTGGACGGAGGGCACAACAAGGTCAAGCTCCCTAGAGGGGAACAGAGGGGGAGAGTAGCCTAAAGAGACTTCGAAAGGAGAAATGCCAGTAGCCGTGGAGGGATGCGAGTTGTGGGCGTACTCGATCCATATAATATACTCATCCCAGTCGGAGTTGTTCTGAGCGGCGAGACAACAGAGGCCCGCTTCGAGTTCTTGGTTAGCCCACTCGGCCTGTCCGTTGGACTGTGGGTGGTAACCTGAGGACAGGCTCACAGTGACACCCAGCGCAGAACAAAATGCCTTCCATACCTGGGATATGAATTGGGCCCCTTGACGTATAATTGGTTCTCCGACGTATAATTGGTTCTTCTTGTAGTCTAGACAAAACGAGACGGACATGGTTTTCGTGTTGAACCGGATCACGGAAAAAGATGAGGATGTCGTCGAGGTAAACAAACGTGAATCTGTTCAAAAAATCTCAGAGAACGTCATTGACTAGCCTCTGAAAAACTGTGGGGGCGTTGGTTAGGCCGAAAGTCATTACAAGGTACTAATAGGGGCATAGAGGAGTATTAAAGGCCGTCTTCCACTCATCGCCTTCTTTGATGCGCACGAGGTGGTAGGCGTTGCGCAGGTCTAATTTAGAAAAGATTTGACCACCCTGGACCGAGTCGAAAACGGAACTGATGAGTGGGAGCGAATATTTGTCCTTTATAGTAATTTATTTGAGCTCACGATAGTCGATACAGGGACGAAGGGACTTATCTTTCTTTTCAACAAAAAAGAAATCGACACCAACGGTAAACGAAGAGGGACGAATGTGACCAGAGGAGAGAGCTTCATGGATATAGGTTTCCATGGCGGTCTTTTCGGGGCCTGAGAGATTATATAAGTGACCCTTGGGGAGCGTGGTGCCAGGAAGTAGTTCGATAGCGCAATGGTAGGGACGATGCTGGGGTAGAGAACCCGCTTTACTCTTGCTGAAAACAGCTTTGAATTCATGGTAACAAGACGGGAGGAAGAGAGATCGATGTCTTCGAGCATGGGGGCACTAGAAGGGGGGACGGGCGGTATAGCTGATTGGAGGCAATTAGCCAAGCAGAACCCGCTCTAATTAATTATGTGTTGCTTGGCCCAGTGGAACTGAGGGTTGTGGGTTTTAAGCCACGAATAACCCAGAACCACAGGACTATGGGGCGAAGTGGTAACGAAAAACCGAACGTACTTGTGATGGTTACCTGACGTGATGAGTAACAAGGGCTTCGTGGGATGGGTAATGAACGAGAGATGTTGACCCCCAACCAGGCAGCGTTGATGGGGTTGTCGAGAGATTCTATGGGAAGAGAGAGTAGTTGAACCAGGGAATGATCTATGAGGCTTTGTTCTGCACCAGAGTCAACCAGAGCAAGAGTGTCAGAAATCTTAGACTTGAAACATAGCTTGACAGGAACATAACAGAAGTCTTTACGGACTGAGACGACTGACTTACCCACCCATGGCCTGTCTTCTAACGGGGGGTTCGGGAAGTGGGCATTGTGAGACTTAATGACCATGATCCCCACAGTAGTAACATAATCCTTCCTCTCGACGTTTGTGACGTTCCTTCAAAGAAAGGCGTGAATGACCGATCTGCATCGATTCATCAGGGGGTTTTCGTGGGAAAAGCTGTGGTGGTGGTTCCGGTGTGACTGGCTACCGGGAATTTACTGGGGTGTTTTTACGTACAGAGTGCGGGCGTTCATGTTGGCATTCTTTGAGTCGGACGTCTGAACGTAATGCGGCTGTAACAAGCTCCTCACAAGAGGGGGCTTTGGGCTGTGTACATAAATGATCTTTTATAGAATCATTGAGTGATTGATAAAATATACCTCGCAGCGCGGGGTCAGTCCATCCTGCTTCCACAGCCAGGATACAAAAGTCTATCACATGGTCGCTAACCAACCGGTTGCATTGTTTAAGATTTAGTACTCGCCTGGTGGCTTCCTCCTGTTTACGAAGTTGATCGAACACGAGTCTAAACTCACCAATGAAGCGTTCAAAAGGTGGGTGGGTGATTGGATTAGCCGCTAGGAAGGCCTGAGCCCATTGCAGCGCCTTACGTCTTAGGGAGTTAACGACCATGGTGATTTTGCTGTGATCCGTGTGATAGTACCTGGGAGCCTGTTGAAACAATAGCTGACATTGAAGTAGAACACCTCCACAACTTTCCTCATCACTGAAAAAAGGTTCAGGCTGAAGACGATAGTTTTCCGGGTTAGAGGAGGAAGCGGAAGTCCCCAGGTTGCCGGAAGGTGGAGAGGGACCTGGGGCTGCGGAACCAGATAATTGTCCAGTCTGTTCCAGTAAAGTCTGTGTCATACCATTGAGGCGTCAAAAAAGGTCTTGCTGAGCTGAGGCCATTTGGGAAAGGGCGTCGGCTTGGCGTCCTAGCATTATGCCTTGTTGGTTGACAGCAAGGCGGAGTCCTTCCGGGTCAACTGGGAGGGGTTTTGGCCAGTTCGTTCTGTCATGATCTGATCACGTGACGAACCCAGATGCTGAAACCCGGAAGGAAGAGACAGGTAGGTATAAGGTAAGTAATTCGTTTTATTGTTTAGGAGCCAGCGGATCTTGCAGCGTGATGTGGCTTGGGGCTTGACGGAGGGGAGGCTCGAGCGAGGCTCAGGTTTTCGAAGTTCGAGGGAGGTGCTCGGTTGAGCCGTGACGCCGGACCCCGGCAGAAGCGTAAAGTCAGTGGTGTAGCCGGATATACTTGATGATGGCGAGCACAGGGATCTTAGCTGTGGCGTGGCTGGAGTTCTTGGCTGTGGCATGGCTGGAGTTCTTGAGGAGCCTCAGGGATAGCAGCTTCTGCTCGAGGTGGTGGAGGACTCGGGTGACTCTCGTGGAAGGCAAGACCTGAGGCACAGCAAAACAAGGTAAGGATAGGAAACTAGGCATGGAGGGCCAGACGTGGCTTGAGGCAAGGTTAAGCACCATCAGTGTTAACGAACAGGCGACAAATGCTGGAGGTGAATCTCCTTAAGTAGCAGGTGAGGCGATGAGGTGAGTAGTCACAGCTGTGAGTCTGGAGCAGAGCTGGGAGGGGGAGGAGTCTGACAGGCTACCATGACAAAACGGTTAAGAAGTTGCAATAAGTTAAAGAACATCAACACTTCAGCTAAAACTCCAGTGTTAATATTGATGAGTTAATGTGTTTCTGATTAAAACCTTGCAAAAGTTCCACTACCTCTCTCTCCTGAAATGACAGGTCACGCTTTTTCTAAAGAACAGCCATTTAATGTCAGGAAATGACAAACTGTAATGATGGAAACAAGCCACGGGAGGGCAGACTGTACCCAGCCAGCTATTTCGTCTCAGCATTGACCTGTGAAATTCACAAGTGTGTCTGCTGTGCTGCTTAGAAAGAGAAACAGAGAACACCTTAAATTTTCCATCATGGATTTAACAAAAAGCTGTAAAGCCACCTGCACACTGGGAATGTGTGGCACATTCAAGAATGTGTGGGTTTTTGCTTTTAGCATATAGCGTTCACACAGGTCTAGCGTGTCTATACACAGTTGGAAGAGGCTTGGTGACAAATGTTAAAGCGATGCAAATCACGTAAATCTTGCTGCAGGTTTTTTCTTTTACAGCTGCATTCCGATATATGAAAGACATATAATTCTGGCCGGGCACAAACAGCACTTATTAATTTCTCCTCCATGATCAATGATCAACGGTTGGTTCTTCCGTGTTTTGAAAATAACCCTACACTTGCGTCACTACCAAATCAGAGTCCCTGATTGGTCAAAGGTCAACTGGTTCAACTTTCAGTGGACGTTGAGTTGCTGTGCATGCAATACGTAGAGCGTAAAAACCGACCCAAAAACAAAAGCGACATTTAAGTGCAAGATTTTGAACATGGAAGTATAAAACACACGTGTGCGTTTAAATAGACTTTTTTTAGAAAATGCTACTCGAACGCGCATTTCCAAGCCCAGTGTGAAAGTAGCATAAACGTTTTTACATGATTGGCGACAGTTTCATAGACCAAATTCATTATAACATCGGAAATACCGAAATTCTACTTGTCTTTTCTGGATGGTAGTGTTTTACTAACATCTAAGGTCCAACAAATGTCTCATTGTAAGAAAATAAGTATAGTCCTGTGAAATAAGAGTATTAAGAGTGGGATAAATGAACATACTTTCAGCTTTCTCTATTGTAGATAAATAATTTCATAGTGACGTGTTACAGGAACTACATCAAATTAGCTTCACGTTAAGAAGCAGAACACTTCAAAGTCCCCAGTCTTTCTGTTTGTTTACAACCCTCATTTTGACCAGCTGTGCTCCTGTAATGACTAAAACAGCGGGTTGTTTTTGTGAACAGTAAACCAATTAAAATACAGCCAACATTAAATAAGAGGTTTGTTGGAACAAGTCAAAGCACACTTGGTCTCAACAGGAGCTAAAACATCTATTGTTAGCGCAAAAACCTCCATGTCACTTTTTTTTTGACATTTCAAGTCAAGTTGTGTCCATCACCTGGAAGAGAAGAAAAGCAGAAAAAAAAGAATAAATCACAAAATAAAAAAAAAAGTATCTTTGGTGGTCAACCAGGAAATGGGAGGTCTCAATGGCAAAGAGTTGCTCATGCCAAGCAGCAAATGGTTCAGCCCTTATAGCGTCCCCAAGCATCAATCCCCTATATCACACAGCCTCACTGCACCTGTGCAGCAGCAAATGTATCCAGCTCCACATGTACAGTGGACAGAAATAAAGTCCTGTGAGCTTTGAAAGCCTTCTTATGTTTTGATCAGTCTTTGCTCCACTCTCTTGTGACTGAAGCTAGGGTAAAAAGGAAAACTCATTCAATGAACATTTCAAACCCTAATCTTTAAACCTCATGTTCATGCATACCTTTTTTTCTTTCTCTGAACCCTTAGGTATGTGATATGGGGTGTAATTTTGTTTCAGATACAGCATCCAAGTAGAGCTTTGATGGACCTCCAATGACAAAAGTGTGTGTTTTTAAGCATATGAGCTTAGTTTTCTTCATTTCTCATTTGTACCTGTGGCATCCGCCTTCAATTTGTTGCACATTCTGACTGCTGAGTGCACAGCATAGCAAGCACACCTCTCGCGGGTCAGCAGAAAGGTTAAGCAGGCGAGCAGGAAGAGGAGAAGAGGGAGGTCACCACAGCTTATCTTCTTTTCTGTCACTCTGCTGGTTCCCCCCCTGGCGAGCACAAGCACAGGTACTCCAAATCACAGACACATTCACATGCACTCCATGCCGTGCTGATGACCTACAAGGAGACTCAATTGGAGGACACACATCATGCATTTCTAGTCAGATCTGAACGACTTTCTCTTGCTTTTTTTTTTAGTGCTTAGCTGGTTTCATTCACTTCTCACTGCACAATTTAGAAACAATTTATTTAGATAAGAGCAAATACAAGAGTAAAAAAGTAATTGTACATGTATTTAGTCAGTGTGAACTTCATTAGCTTCACCGTGAACTACTATCAAGTGTGAAAAGCAACACATTTGTCGGTAAAGCAGTGCAGGTAGCATTCTGCTTCGTTTCTTTCTTCTCTGCTTGCCAGTCCTAATGAGTGTTCTCATAGTTAATGGTGTTTTCTTTGCAACAGCTGCTTGCAGGAAATAACACATCTGGCCCCATGTTTGGCATCAGGTTATTTTTTTTCAGTTATGATTCACAGGCAGAAAAACAATCTCAAACAACTCTCTGCTTATGTCTGTAGTACACACAAAAATGCAGCAAAGGTTGTTTTCTCTCCAAATGTGCTTTTGTATTGAAATTATCAGCAATAAAACACAGGTAGCTGGCACTCTGAAATTTTGCCATAAAGCTCAAATGCAATAAGACTTGGAAACATTTAGCACCATATCATACTGTAAATTTGCAAGTTTGGTCAATTATCAGCGTAAATGCTTTTCAATCTTTTATTTTTTCTAAATTTTCTGTCTCCAGACTTTTCTTAATAGGTTGTACCGCATTTGTTTCTGGGTTATAAGAAATTTTGAGTCTAATTAGTTCTTAGTTTGATTAAATCTTATCCATACTGTTTGTGTTTTTGAAGTCCAAGTGCAGATGAACAGCTAACAATCCCAATAGTGCCAAACGTTCCTAAATCAAAAAATTTGACCAACCTGATCCAACTGAGATGATCACTAGGACCAAAACATTGAAATGAATTCCACTGAGCCTGGATCAACCTACAAACTTAAATAAACTTAGAAATGTTGGTCTATTTTGCCAATTGGAATTTTCATTAAGGTTTTGGGGACTAGTACCTCAAGTGATGACATCAGCAATGTTCAATGAACCAGGACGCTTGCACCAGTCTTAAATTCTGGTGTTGTTTTGGGTCTCTCCAACTCTGTAAAAAGATGATTGGTTGCCAGTGTTTGTTCAAGTTTTAATTAGAGCTCTTTAGAATATTTTCAGCCGAGACGCAAACACAGCCCCACACATTTCTGCTTTTACTGTGTCGCCCTGGTATTCTATTGGTCAATTTTGCTTTGGTGCCTCTAGTCTTATTACAGATCTTTGCTCAGTGCTTCATCTTAAGTAGATCGTTGCACCATGGGCATGCTTACTTCCATCATAAAAAAGTGATGCCAAGGATTCACCAGCAAAGCCTAGATGACTCAGAGACCTGGGGAATTTAACTTACTCTACAACATGCAGTATGATTGCTTTCTTTTAAAGTTCATCTGATAATGTTGTGTTCTAAATTTCGTTAGCTAAATATTTGTTTTCTTTTACATCTTGAACTGCGTTCCACACAAAACACCTCAGACTTGTCCTCTCTTTTCTCCTGGTCCCTCTTTCTTCCTGGAGTTGGGATTTGGTGTGGTGGTGTCATTGTGCCTCTGGCAGCTCTCATCTCCCTCCCCTCTCTGCTCTGTTCCTGATCATCATCAGCTGTGGACACTCAGCTCATCAACCTCCAGACCTACTTAAGGAGATCCAGATCCAGCATTCATTGCCAGTTTGTTGCTCCTCTATGGTGCTTAGTCTGGTCGCCCATGTAGCTTATTCATGTAACTTATGCCTCTCGCTAATTTTGTACTCACGCCTGGGGTTCCAGGTCCAGAGCTCTTCTTACACCACGACCACCACGACAGATTGACTGCATCCACGCCAAGTTCTCCAAGTCCGTTCTCTGCCGTATCCCTCCAGCCACGCCACAGCCGAGCATCCCGTTCCTCATCGCTCCTCTCATCCTCTGGACCCCACCTCACCAGTCATCGTTGGAAATACATCCAGGAAAAATAAATCTTCTAATTTACCTTCTGGTTCTCCTGTGCTCCTTCCAGGTTCCAGTGTCTGGGTCTGTCTCATTTACAAAATCATGACAGAACGAACTGGCCAAACTCCTGACCCAGCTGACCCGGAAGGACTCCGTCTCACCATCTCCCAACAAGAAATCCTCCTCAGCCCCCTCCCCCAGGTCTGACGTCCTCACATGGAGCCACACATCTCGTATCTCCTACCACGGTGGGGTACGCAGAGCCATCAACTGCGGACCTCAATTCATCTCACAATTCTGGAAAGCTTTCTGCTCTGCTCTGTGAGCCACTTCTAGTCTCTCCTCAGATTATCACCCTCAGTCCAACAGCCAGGCCGAAAGGGCCAACCAGGAGTTGGAAGCTGCCCTCAGATGCCATTCTCCAGTGATCTTCACTGGTGTCCATGGGTTACATGAAATCTTTTCGCCTTTATCCACCTTTGTCATGGTAGGGAGAACACGTCAATGTAAGGGTGGGGTCATCTAAGATAGCACAAGGGTTGAGGAGATCCAGATCCAGCATTCATTGCCAGTTCGTTGCTCCTCTACAGTGCTTAGTCTGGTCGTTCATGTATCTCGTTCACGTACCTTATGCCTCTCGCCACACCCACACACAAAACAGGGACACTACCAGGACAACTGCTGACTTCCACAAAAAAAAAGAAAAGGAGGATCCTCCAGCACTCTTTAGCTTCTTCCACAAATGAAACACCTACCCGGAAGAATATGCATTTGAAAAATGTTTGAATGTTTTTTAGTTTATCACGGTAGCATTTCAAAACTAGAAAATTCCTGCTTAATTCAGGCTTTCTGTAGAAAAAAAAATCCTAAATGTCCCTTACACAAGTTTCCTTAGTTCAGAAACATCTTCAGCAGATCGGCAACTTTATTTGATTATATCTTCATTCTCTGTAAAATGTTTGCAGCTGGTTTAAACTTAGACTTTGCGATGAAGATTTTTCCTTAATATCAAAGTGGATGCCAACAACAGGCATCCACTTTGGAGCCATCTTCAGCCACATCCAACGTTTAATGTGTGGTAAATAAATAAAGCAAGACGACGTGAATACTTGACTCCATCGTGTCTGCATCTTTATTATTGTGAGATTATGTGAAATATTGGAGAGTCTGTCACCACATACTTTGTATGCAGTGACTTGGTAGGTGGAAACAAATGTCTCCATAAATCCATATGTCAAGGAAAACTCCTTGTTTTGTCTGTAAACAGCAGCTTTGTGTTTCTCAAAAGTTGAAGGCTCTACGTCAGTTTTCTCAGTGGCTCTTTTCTCCCCCAAGATACTTTCCAAACACCTCTTTTCTCTTGGCTTTTGTTAACTTTTAGCTTTGTGCTTAAAACTTAGGTAGTGCTCCGAGCGAGCAAGTGCTTAAATGTCATGAAACATGACAGGACAGGGGGATGTGGTGAACAGAATCCGGCAGTTTTCCAAAATAAAACTTCCTTCTAAATAAGAAAAAGAAAAAGCGCAAAGAATCAAAGCTAGCGTATGTCTTTTTTTCTGTCTGCGACCTGGTACCAAGAGGCCCTCGGAATGATATTGTTTCTCGGACCGGGGCTTGGGGACCCCTGATTTAATGTAAACAGGCAGCTTGTTGAAAAACAGTGAGTACGGGACACCCAATACAGCAATTTCTTGTTGCCATTGGTTTCAATGGTAACAAGAGCTGCACCATTTAAATTAGAGGCGCGCATGGTATAAGTTTTGCGTCAAGTTCAGATCAAGGTCTGGGTCTGGGTTTGCATGACCCAATGCCTGCGACCTGACTGCGGTCTGCTAGTTAGTGACCCCTGGTCTAAAATGCCAAGCTACCACAAACAATTATGGTTTTGATTAGGGGCAAATAGTTTAATGATTACTCTAAAGTGTTGTGTGATTTGCGTAGAGTGGAGCTAAGAAAGTACTATTACAGAACCAACCTTCAACTGTTATCTGATTAGTCTGAAAAAAAGCTATCTATTTTGAAAAAAGATGACATAAACCAAATAGAGAACTTGAGGCCTATGTACCCCAGAGTAAGACAAGAATATTGTCAAAAAGATTGGTTAAAATAATTTTTAAAAATTTCATTGATAATTCTTTATAATATTGTTTCTTTAGATTTGTTATAATGCACCAAGCTAAAATGTGTGGACCAAATTTTAGACAGTGGATAAAAGTAGTGGGTTTTTTTCCAGAACACTCATGTCAACATTTTTACATCTCTACAGGGTCCATTAAATCAAGGATGGATATTGTTGCTGCTAAATTGATTAAGACGATTCGGGCTCTTGAGGGGCAAAAAAAGTGCAAAGTAAGTTAAAAAACTCTGTACAACTTAATGTACTCACAACAACTTTACCGTGGTAATTCTTGATAAAGTTTTTATATGTGACATTCAAGACTGTCCAAATACCATCCCTTAGAGTGGCTCATAATATTTTTTTTAAACCAGAATAGTATTTTGAGGCCAAAGAAGAAAGTTCCTCATAGGACATCTTCATAGATAGTAAGTGTAATCGTAAAGTGCAGAAGCATGTTTTTGGCCAAACAAATTATGGGATGTAACCCCCCCCCCCCCTTTTAAGTTTACAATTTCACACAATGTTCTTTTGGCCTTTTTGCAAACATTGCACAAGTTACAAGGTACTGTGTATTATTTTTAAAGAGCAAAACCAATTTCATTACAGAGTTTAGTTACAGAAGCTCGGATCTCACACTTGTTAATTTTATCTTATTTTGTTTACATAAATATACATAAATATAGGTGCAAGGTGTGGAAAGTAGGTTTTTATGTTACACAGAACTGAGTTTTACATTTATTTTAAAAAGGTTAGATTATTTTAAGAAATATTTACAAATGATAGACGGAAGTGTTTCATAGTCATTGTAGATTCAGCAAGTTGTTCCACTTGAAAACATGAGAGGTCTGTTCAACTGTAAGAAACAGAATGAAACAAAAGATAATTCAGACAATCACAAGTGTATGATTTTTAAAGAACCTATTTGCATAATAGAACACATAATAGGAATTTGGTCAATAACTAAAGTTCACCTCAGTACTCTCCAACACAACCCTGGTTGGCATTGACAGAGGTCAAACGTTTCCTGTAGGTTTTTCAGGAGGTTTGCACTTTAGCTACTCGTTTGTTCCATTCACCCATATAGATCTTCTCAAGAGCAATCATGTTTTGGGGCTATTGTTGGGCAACACACAATTTTAACTCTAATTACAGATTCTTTATTGGATTGAGGTCCAGACACTAGCTGGATCACTCCAGGTCTTTGATGTGCTTTTTATGTGACCACTCCTTTGTTTCACAGATGGTGTGTTCAGAATCATTGTCACACAAAAAGATCCAGCCATGTGTCATCTTCAATGCTCTCACTGATGGAAAGAGGCTTTTGTCCAAAATCTCTTCCTACGTGGTCCATTTCATCCTTTCCTTAATACAGAGCAGTCCAGTCATCCTGTCCCCTTTGTGTAGAAGCAGCCCCAAGCCTCAAGCTTCACATTGGGTATGGTGTTCTTGGGATGGCAATCCTCCTCTTGATGATCCAAACAGTCTCTGGCAAACTTTAGATGGGTCTGGACATGTGCTGATTTAAGCACAGAGACATTTGGAGGACTGCAAGATTTGAATCCATGACAATGTTGTGTTTTACTATAGTGACCTTTGTTCTTGTGGTCTCAGCTCTCTTGGGGTCGGTGACCAGTTCCCTTATTGTAGTTCTGGGCTGTTTCATCTGTGTTCTCAAGATCATTAGTTTCCCTCCAGGTGAGATTTTGCATGGAGCTCCAGGTGAGGGGAGATTGACTTGTACTGTATTTTCTTCCATTTTCTAATACTTGGCCAAACAGTTGATCTCTTGTAGATTGGCTGATCCCAGCCTCGTTCAGGTGAACAATCTGGTCCCTGGTGTCCTTCAACAGCTCATTTGTCTCGCTCATGGTGGAGAGGTTGCAGTCTGACTGCTTAACATGGATGTCATTTTGGTTTAGGGGCCACATACGACCTGATCTCAAGTGGGCTGGACCAGTGACATATAAGCAAAATGACCTAAAGTCAACTTGTGATATGTACAGGTAGATTTGTTTTGTTTTTTCCTCAGTTAAAAAATGCCTCAACCAACATAAGAGCCAAATCACTTATTATTTAACATTCATTTACAGAGGCCGATGAATTTGAAATAAATTGTCCGTGGGGTTCTCCAATGAGTCTTGAGCATGTCATTTGTTGACCAAAACACCTGAGCATGACAACAATTGGGTCTATCCGCACTAAAATTGAAGTTGTGTATCTCCTGGAAAAATTCAACAGACCACTAACATAAACAGTGTTTTTGACATTGGGTATGTGAATTGTGCCATATAGCTGACAAAATGAACACCACCTATTGGGGTGCGGTTCGCAGAACTGTGCCGGGACTCAAACAATAAAGTAGAATTTTGAGTGCAGCCAAACAAAAACAGTTTTTTGGGTTTTTTTTTGCCTGAATTGTGTATATGAAGAAATTTTGTCTGTGCAATACTTGGATGTTGACAAAAAACAGTATAAAAAATGCACAAGTCCAAATATTGGCGTTTGTTAGGTTTGGAACTACTTTTTTTTCCTTTTTCTTTTTATATGATTTTTTTTCTGTATGATTCTCCCAGACATTGGGCCGAAATGATTAGTGAGCACACATCTAAAGTGGTAGCTGCAGCCCTGTTTATTATAGAAGCCCCACTTGCTTCTCTTTGCACCTCTAGCTTCCAGCTGTTTCCTATTAGAAAACCTTTTGATGTTAGATTTAACTTTGAAGGTGGGGATTGTGCTATCGTTCTGGGGTGAAGCTGCTGAACTCAGTGAATACACAAACACACCCACTTTTTTGTTTTTTGGAAGCTATGCTACTCAAATATCTGAATTTGCATATCCAGTCCATCAACGCAATCAACTCTGAGCAAAATGAAAAGGATGGAGATAATGGTATACAATCTAACCAAATAAACAAAACACAGAGACATTGGGAAAACCCAAACTATAAGAAAACATAACTGAGAAAACATTTGCAACAACATTTTTAGGGAACATCAAATCAAAGACTTTTTCATTATTTTTTTTATTTTTTTTTTTCCATTAATTTTTAAAAGAAAAAGAAAGTCAAAGATGAAGTCCAGGAAGAAAGAACACGTTCCTCCATGCAACTTTTTTTTTTTTTTAGCAGAATTAATGTTTGCAAACTTTGAGTTGAATGTGCTTCCTAACAACCTCAGTTAACCTAATTTACAGACTGCTATGGGTTGACAGTATACACACCATCTCCCTGTGACATATGAGAAAGACTCCAGCCACAAGAAAACAAAATAAGTGAACCTGTTTGCTTATTTAAATGCTGCAAAGCACTGAAACACATTTGGATTGAGGTGAACTCTTTGGAAAACAAGACAGAGGACAAATAAGAGCTTTAACTAACACGATGTCATTAGCATTTACATAAGTATCACAATGAAATCCACACATTTTGAAAACTCTTTGGTCTACAGAAGCTTTTATTTTGACAGTGTTGTTCTTCTTCATCCATGGTTTTGAACTGTTTGGTTTTGTTTTTTTCCCTAAATTGGGTTTTATGTATTAACGGCTGCTTTGTTTGGTGCATGTAGGACAGTCACATGGGATAACAGTGTTCGTTTCCCAGGGGGCACGATGAGCTTCATACAACAGTGTGGTTCATTGGGCAAGAACCTTAAGCGCTACTGCCTAACTATGTAGCTACAAGGGGGTCCTGGTCTGGGTCTCCTTGTGCCAGTTACCAGCCCAGATACAGGGTTTGGTTGGGTTACAGGGTTGTGTTAGGAAGGGCATCCAACATAAAAATCTCTGCCACAACCCCTGTGCGATTTACTGGAAGCTTATTCACTGTGGCGACCCCAAAAGGGATGTGCTGAAAATCAAACAATGGGTTTTATTGTGTATGGGGCCTTCTTTTGGGCCCATGCAGACTCATTGGACAGAAATCGTTGTGTGGAGGCCTCTAGCCAGGTCATCATTGTAAATGAGACAATCTCCTAAACTGATCCTCCTTGTGAAAGAAAATGTAGAAAAAGAATTTCAAAGGGAATCCATAGTGAACTTCCTGTCTGCTGTAGTTTGCCTGTTCTTGATTAACAAAAAAGATGTCAGGTGGAACCAAAGAATAAGTCTCCCTTTGATTTTAATACAGTCACAGACTACAAACCTGCACAGACATTTTTCTTTCCTTTGGATGATTACATTTTTACTGTCTGTGTTTTTCATTTTTTGTTTACAATGTTTTTATTCCAGAGTAAGCACAAAAGCAATCTTCTGTGTCTAGTGCCTGTTTAACCTGGTGATATGGAGGTCTCTATGTGGTTTCCTGTTGCTTATGACTGTCCTGTCTTCTATAAATTAATTTTGTTTCTATTGCAACAATTTCAAATTTCCTCTCTGGTTCAGATTATTTTGGTTAGTATAAGGCAACAACCTAGAATTTGCTAGATTTCAGCTTTAAGGTACAAGATGGCAGGGGGCATCTTGCAACAATCAAAGCTTGTCATTAGAAAAAGAAAGTCTACAGTAAATAGAAGAGAAATGGGAAAACAATCATCCATGGCTAGAGCATGGGATTGAGTGTGCAAGGTGCACCCCTCACTCCTGGCACTGGCTTTTCTGAATTAGTCATGGAGGATTTTATGACATCAAACAGCATGAAGAGGAGAGGAGCACGAAGCAGCTGAGAGCACTTACGAAAGGAGCATCTTCAGGGTTAAGTGTCTGCCAGGCATCACTAGAAGCAGGCAGATTATGCAATAAAAAGTGGGGAAAAAACAATGAAACACCGGCTTTGCCATTTGCTATTTATAATATTTATCACTTACTGTTTAAGATAACTGGACTGAGTGACCCTGCCGTACCGCAAGGAAACGGCAACTGAAATGGCTGGAGCCTGAAATAAGACCTTTTCTGTGGGTGACATTACAGTGGCTCAGTCCAGTTTTCTTATACAGTCAATGATAATTACATAAAAAATCAAAGATGGTTTCTTTAAAACAGGATCAAATTTGTAATTAATCTTGCTAACATCAAAGGCAACAGACAGTTCTGAACTGGTTACAGGCACAAGGCAGCCTGGCATACAGTATAAAGCATTTCACAGTATCTATTGCTGCTAGAATTAAATTATGTTTACTAAGAAATTGGTTTTAATGTGTAGCAGTTTAAGATTAAAGAAAAAAGTTTTACCCAAAGGGACATCAACCTATTGCAATTAGCACTAAAATGGGAAAAAGCCCAAATTGTGAAATAAAAACTTAAAAATTGTTTTCTTTTAGATTTAATTATTACTTTTCAATGCAAATTATAGCACGTTTTCATCCAGATTCCATGTTATTTTTTTATCACAAGAGGTGAATGACCAAAACTCTCCACATATCTGCGCTTAGTCTGCCCTTTCTGACAAATTTTAGGACCCTTTGTGGCTCACGAGTGAAAAAGTTTGCCCACCCCTCGTCTAGCCTCTATCCCTTAATGAATACGCTGATAACATGTTTTGTTTCAGGTATGGACGTTGGTTTAGCGGTTAGTGCTGTACGCTTACAGCGAGAAATCCCTGGTTCACATTCCAATCGGGACTTTTCTGTGTGGGGTTTTAATGTTCTACCCATGCATGCGTGGGTTTTCTCCAGGCACTCCGGTTTCCTCCCACAGTTCAAAAATATGCTTCATGGGATGATTTGCATCTCTTAGTTGTAGGTGTATGCGTGTTTTGAGTGTGTGGCCCTGACCTGTTGTAGTTCTGGGCCTGTTCGGTGTGTACCCTAATTTTACCTAAAAGTGGCTGGGATAGGATCCAAGAACCCTTTGACCCTGCAAAAGATTCAGCAGATTCTGAAAATGGATGTTTTGCTCCTTGTTGTCATTAACCTTTGTGCTTTCCTAGGCACCTTTACGTTGGGAGTGGGGTCATTTAGACCCACTAGACAGTGTGCTAAACCGTTTTTCTTCAATGATTTGTCCATGGATTACATGAAATCTTTCCACCTTTATCCACCTTTGTCATGGTAGGGAGAACACGTCAATGTAAGGGTGGGGTAAGCACAAGGGTTATAAAGTTTTTGCTTGTGAATGAATAAAACATCCTGGATCTTCTGGGGCATGAGAGCAAATTTCCTTCATGCGACACACAATTTTACAAAAAGCACACAAAACCTGATCTCTTAAAAGTGGAAGGTGTGGTCAGAGTAGACTAACTATTGCTTTATCTCTAAGCCATCATTGATGGATGTTTCAGGACCTTTTTTAGATTTTTTGTTTTTTTCTGGTTTTTAATGCAAGTTAATGAACAATCTTTAAAAATACTGATATTTGTTTTCTTAATCTTAAAAATATACTCACATGCATCTTTACTGTTTTATTTATTTTTATCTTATGGTCACCAGTCAGTCACGAGACAAGTAGAAACAACTTTCTGTCTGTCTCTACAATCAGTTTAGTGTCACCAGTTAAGCAGCCAAGCATGTTTGATGTTGATAAATCCGTCAATTTAATCCCAATTTACAAAACAATGTAAAGAAGTTTATTAAGCCAACTTCCACCATACTTAACTCAATAGATCCACTGCATTATTAATGGTTTTATTTACTTAACTTTGTCACCAAAAGACTACAGGGCCTCATTTGTGAATATTACTTTGAGGGATTAGTTAATGATGTCTCAGTGCATCGCTGTGAAAGACCTTCATGATGTTTTACATATCCAGCTGTGTTTTTAAATTGGACTGGTTTGGGTCCAATCAGGTTCATTTAAACACACTGGGTTGGAAGAAAGTAGGTTTGGAAGTTTCACAACAGCTGGCTTAGATGGGTGTTTTGAGAAACTATAATTTAAATAAAAAAAAATCTAAATAAGTAATGTGTCATTTAATTTTAAATCAGTTGTTTGTTTTTGAATCAGAGGGAAGAGTTATTCTTTAATTATCAATATGAAAGTGCTTCATACATTTTCATGTTTTTTACTTACATTAAAAAGCATAAAAATGACCAGTTTCTAAAAGAAATACTGATTGAGATGCGGTTTGCAGTGAGTCAAAAGGTCAACACCTAAGACACATTAAGACATTTTTAACAACTAAGTTAAAATAATTTAGATATAAAACTGTTTTAAGGAAGCAAAATAATTATAATAACAATTAAAAACAGGCATTGATTTGTGATATTAAGATTTGGTTTGGTTGCCCAATAGTTGGCAGAGTTCATGCTGTGTTTTGGCAACAAATTAGCCAGATTGGGCAACCAAGATTTTTAAAGTGCTTTCTGCATTTTTAAGTTTAAGTATTAACAGAATTCTCTGAGACATCTATTTGACCAAATTGTTCTATTTCAGACTTGTTTTCAGCTGCATGAATCAAATATCTCTAAGCCAAAAAAGGCTAGGGGTCAAATCTAGTCTTTTTAAACTATTATTGATTCTGTTTTTTTTTTTTTTTTCATTTTTGTTAATAGGTGTACATATTTAAGTGAATTTTTTGTCTTAATTTGATTTTTAACCTTTGTTTTCCATGGAGCTTTGAGGTGTTTAGGTGATTTGAATCATCAATCAAGGCTGGTGGAAATGGAAGGTGGAGCAAGCCATTCCAAGAGTGAGAGGAACACAACATTTTATTCCTAAACTTTTCATATAATTTAAGTGAATTTTATA
Organism: Oryzias sinensis; assembly: GCA_037389245.1. NCBI lineage: Eukaryota > Metazoa > Chordata > Actinopteri > Beloniformes > Adrianichthyidae > Oryzias > Oryzias sinensis. Next base: position 18,198,101 of record CM074502.1, on the reverse strand, counting down.
GTAAAACATTTTTCATTTCTAATTTTTGCAGAGGAATCATTCTCAGTTTACTCTAAAGCATTTATAAGTCAAACTGAAAGTTACAGTTAAACCCCCCCCTCCTCGCTCATGTGTGTCTCATTGCCTCCCAGTGTGTCTCATCAGGGGGTAAGGTCTTCCTTTTGTATTTGGTACTGTTCAGGTCGACTCAGTCTTCTGATGTGGGCCCAATTATTTGTTACCTCTGTTTTGTAGTTTTTTTTTGCTTTTATCTACTCTTCTCCGTTAAAATTTGGATCTAGCTTTGCACGTTTGTCTTTATGCCTGATTCTTTGAACCTCCACACAATGACTGTCTAAAAGGCCTTTTTTAGAACTAGAACAAGCATGAAAACTATGACATAGTAAGCTTGTGGTTTGGCAAGCAAAATAATGCCTACAAAAGCAATGGATTTTGAACTCTGGTCTAACAAAATCCACAAAAGTACAAAATAAAAATAAACAGCTGAGAACAAAGAAATGAGTGTCTGCAAATTAACATGGATGTAAATTGATAAACCTATCACCTTATCGTCAGGCTTTATATAATCACAAAAACGCAAGACTTGATACCTTTATAATACACAATTGATAACTTAAAACAGGTAAATAATTCACGTCTAAAGCAAAAATTAAACAAAAATTCTGAAGCTTCATGGGATTCTTTTATGTTTATATCTGTATATAATAATGTTGCTTCTTCAGTCAAGTCAGTGATCTCATCAGACTCTCATGGTTAAAAGGATATTAAATATTTCAGGAGGCAGAGGAGCTTTTACGCTACAGTCCCTACAGGCGGCGGCGATGTGATTTTTAACAGCCGAGCTGTGTGTGTTCAGTTTGCTGTTGATCTTATGGAAATAATGTGCCCTACTGTTCCAAGCATCCGATCACAGGTTGACCGCTCTACCTATGCACCACGGCCACACCTATGTCTTGCCTTTTCTTATTTAAACAAAGTACTAGCAATAGTTTTTAAAAGATACATATAATAAATGTTTTGAAAAATTAAGTGTCAATTTCAAATATTGCTACAACATTAGGAATAAAATTGCGATTATGACGTGATCAACACTCGAATGTTGATGGGAATCCTGCTGCTGACTGTCCATGGCAAACATAAATACAAAAAAAATCATTACATCCATCATAGTAGCCTGATTACCTGAAAACACAGACTTGACCAAATAAGACAAGAGAATAAAGGTCAGACAAAAATCATATTTAGCCAGCAGAGGGAAAGGCAGAGTTAAGAAAACTAGTCAGTGGAGTAATGAGAAGTGCAAATAAAAAACTTCTTTTCCATAGAAAGAAAAGACTAATATCTCATCAACAATTTTTATTGAGTCTTGGTAACAACATTGACTGTAAAAACAATGGACGAATCAAGGAGTGACGTCACCCATAGAAAATGCCTTACCTACGGTGCTCGCGAAATGAGAAAATATACCTCTCCATTGCCTTCTGGTACGGGTGCCGCCATGTTGAAACCAGTCGACAGTGATTGGTCCGAGTTGCTCTGAGTCATTGTAGCTATGGCAATGGTGACATTAGTGGCAATAGATATGATTACTGAGAGCGACTGGACCAATCACTGTCGACTGGTTTCAACATGGCGGTGGCTGTATCAGGAAGCAATGGTACTTCCTATTTGGGAACACGAGAAGGGAGGGGTTGAGCTGCCCATTGCTTTTACAGTAACGAGGACCTAACATCACACACACAATGTGTATTATCAGATTTAGAAGGATGGAATTACAAGAGATGCTGTGCATTATTGATTACAATACTATCAGGAAGGTGTAGAAATTTTGGGTTAAGGTACAGTTAGCCCACATGCACTTGTAGGGATTTACCCGTATGGGTGGTGCTGGGTTTGTCCGGGCCCATGGAGGGTCACAGAAAAAAGCAGCCGGTTCAAGACAAATTCTAAGAGGAACACAGGCGTGTCTTGCAGTTCTCTTGGGGCTTGTTAAAACGGAGCATATGATCATCGTGCATGTGGTTGGTGTATTGCAAGGTATTCTTGACACTTATGTAATTTACACAGAATTGTGACGTACAGCCGATGCTGTTGTAAGGATTCAGTAGTTTGGTTTTGTTCTTGGTCATGTTGATCCACAGCTGTCTTCAGTTCAGTTAATTACCCTCAGCCTATTTAAGTGTCTTGGTTTCTGTTCATCCTTGTCAGGTCATCTGCTCTGTTGTGTCACCATTTTGTTTCTCCCCATAGTTTTGTCAGGTTTCAGTTTGTTTATTAAATGTTTTATTTCCTGTCACCAAGCGGGGTCTCCTGCATTTTGGGTCCTCCACCACCAGTTCCTGAGAGTTGTCCAATACCCTTCTGGGGCGGCCGTGGTGCAGCGGTAGGCTGGTCGACCCATGATCATAATATTGCAGGTTCAATTCCCACCCTGCACGCCCATGAGTCGATGTGTTCTTGGGCTAGACACTGAACCCCACCTTGCCTCTGGTGGTAGGCAGGTGCCAGTGTTCGGCAGCGGAGCGGCAACCAGTGTATGAATGTTTGTGTGACTGGGTGAATGGGACTGTGACTGTAAAGCGCTTTGGGCATTGTAAGTAGAAAAGCGCTATATAAGTTTATGCCATTTACCATGCCATACTACAGTCATTAGTAATGGGCTGTCTGGGGGCAAAAAATGGGTAAACCTGTGCTGGGCAGACAAGGAGCACAGTCTTATAATGTGGACAGCACTTATGGGCCCCCTGCACAATCTAACAAAAGAAAAATCTGTATGACACGCCTGTGTTTCAACTATTTCACCTTTACCTACCATTCAGTGTTTAAGTGTTTGCTAAGACCTGTCACTCACACAATGCCCATAGAAAAAAAATGGCCATAAACCTTTTTTGCTCTACAGCAGGGGGGTTAAAATCCAGGGCTTTGTTTGTTTTCCAACCGTTCTGCCATTAAAGCTCCTAATTAGCTAAGCCCATCTGATCCAGGTAATCAGCAGCAGATAAGGTTTGGTTTCTGGAAATCCAGCCCTGGCAGCGCCTAGAAATTCTGTCCATAAAAACTATGAACAGAACTGGTGATAAAGAGCATCCCTGCCGGAGTCCAACATACACCGGGAACAGGTTTGACCTACTGCAGGCTATGCGAACCAAAATCTTGCTCCTCATCCTCATCCTTTTTATCATCCGAAAGCTCCAAATCTGAATCCCCCTCAACTATCTGGTATAGCATCCCCAACATGTTTATCACCAAGAAGATATCTTATTATTATTATATATATTATTATCATGGTAAAAAAAAGGAATAGATACCGAATATTTGACTTGCCTTTCACCTTTCCATAAAATTAGGTATATGGTATGGCAGCCATGTTGGTAGAGGTAAAACTTAAAGTTCCCAGCATGCAAACTCATCACATTTCATCACTGGAAAGGCCAGGATGTCCTCTACAGAGTAGAGTGGGATTTGGAAAGGTATGTCTTAATTCCTTAGAAATATACAGGTAAACAAAATGTCCATTATAAAGGACATAAATGAGGACAAATGTACACTCAGTCTGCAATTGTAACAATAAAATCTGTCCAATACAAGAGGCACTCAGCTCTGATCTGCTTGATCAGCTGTTGGACAGGACAAGTTAGAAAAAAATAAAAAAGAGAGCCATCCCCACAGAGAAGTATTCATTTTTTTTTCTTCTTGCTGCTGTTAGTGACACCAGTTGTGGCGTCAATGCTTCTCTTCTGTCATCCAGATTGCGTCTGAGGTGCTCATGCACAAACCCGTCGTCAGAAACAACCCAGCACACAGCTGTCCACATCAGTTTTGTTCCTTCTGTTCTGCATTCATTAAAGTCCAAAATCAAACATAAAACAAAAAAGTATTTTTCACATTTAATTAAAAAAATATATATATTTTAACACTTGAATTGAACTGCCTGTTATGTCTTCTGGTCTTTATTCCAGTTGTTACAGGCTTCTGACATGTTCGCTGCTATTTGTAAACCTAATTCCACTGTTTTTTTTTCTGTTTCCCCTTCTTTCTCCAGATGTTTGCTGGCCTTCGCAAGAAAAGAGAAGTAAAGTGAAAAACTCTTTGCTCCAGTTTGGTATGACAGCTCAAGTGTACTGCTTTCTGCTCTCTATTCACTCTATTTTCCATGCAGTGAAAAGCAGTAAGTTTGATGCATCCTGGTGCAGAATAATAGTAAAGGATTTTTCTGCAGATGGAGTCAGAATGCATGTTTGCCTCCAGGTTTGTCTCTGGTGCAAGAAGACAGTGTTTGGTAACTGATATTTTTCTCTTAATGAATGAATGCATGTATGAATTCAATAGAAACTTTTTTTCTCTATTCCAACGTTTTGTTTTCTTTTTGTTGTCCTGGACAAGATAACTCTGGTTTACCTAAACATTGACTTTTATGTGACTTTTAAGTAAAATAAACATAAAAATGAATTCTCACAATTTTGTTTTTTTGTACAAGTCCAGGTTTTTTGGAATCAAAGGTTTATTTTGTAACTTGGATTTTTTTGGGGGGGATTTTGGAATAAAATTGATAATTTCTTGTTATTATGTATTATAATTTCAAAAAATATGTCGACAGCACACTTTCTTATCATTATTTTAGCTCCAGTATTTCCTGTGGGGATCCCTTGGGCCAAGGGTTGGTTGATGGCAACATAGCTTGTCCCTGTCTGGGTGGGTACTGTGGCGATGTTCATGTAGCTGAGCTGGCTCCTGGTATGAAAAAATTCCCAATATACTGTGTCCTCAAAACAGATCAGAACCAGATTACGAAAACTATGTAAAACTATACGATGAAATAACTAAGTAGGGGTGGGATTAAATAAACTTGCTGCTAAACTCGGCCGTGGTGCAACGGTAAGGCGATCGACCCATGATCGTAAGATTGCAGGTTCGATTCCTGCCTTGCACGCGGTGTCGAAGTGTCTTTGGGCCAGACACTGAACCCCACCTTGCCTCTGGTGGGAGGTTGGCGCCAGTGTTTGAATGTGTGTGTGCATGGGTGAATGGGACTGTGACTGTGAAGCACTTTGGGCCTTTGAAAGAGGGTAGATAGCGCTATAAGTATATGCCATTTACCATTTCTTCCCACTCCTTTTCTAGCAATAGATCAAGCTCTACTTGACTTTGGTTAATGATCTGTCATGGTGGCCTGTCAGACTCTTCCCCCTCCAGCTCTGTTGCTCATTCATATCAGCTGTGACTACTCAACTCATCAAGCCACCTGCCACATAAGGAGATCCAGCTTCATCATTCTTCGCCAGTTCATTAACCCTTATGGTGCCTAGTCTCCTGAAGCCACGGCTGGCCCCTTGTCTCGTTCTGAGTTAACATTGTCTTGTCCTCTGCACTTCAGGTTTTCATCTCATGCCACGGGTGTCACCTGAGTCTTACCAGCTCGAGCAGCAGCAGCAGCCACAGCTCTCCATCGCTGACGCCACCTGCCATTGTGAGCCACAGTCTGTGTGCTCCTCAAAATCTCCAGCCACGCACCAAGAACTCAAGCCATCGCTCAGGGTGTTCGCCACGAACGGTACCGGAGCCTCCAATCAAGAGCCGCAGCCACGTTACCCACAGCTTCGCCAGGACCCAACAAGAACTCAAATAAACTCTCACTTACCTGTCTCTGCCTTCTGGGTTTCAGCATCTGGGTCCGTCCCGCGTTGTAGTCATAACATGGTCACTATATTTACTAAGCAATATTTGTTTGTTTTTTATGCATGCATTTCATTATTTCTTGAATAAGATTTCTTGAATCTGTGTGATTTTTTTTTTTTTTTTTGTATTGACTAGAATTTATTTTTGAAATAAATAAATCAAATCAAAAATGAAGAAAAAAGGGAATTTTATTAAGGAACTACAAGGTAACTTTAAGGATGGCAGCACCACATGCATGCTATGACACTGAAAAGCTTGTAAGAAGCATTTTCAGCGGTGTTTATTTATTTATTATTTATTTAAAATAAGTTATCATTTTTGCTATCTTTTGCTATCTCTTTTATGTTGTGCTGTATTAATGTCATCAATTTCTCTAAGTATTTAGAGCCCAATCACGCAGAGGCCAAACTGCAGATTAATTGTTTTGATGTTTATAAGGAATAGAAAAAAAAAGTGATTAAAATTATTTTGGATGTTTGAACTCTTCTGTTCCTTCTTATTATTCACTTTGAGTGGACTGTGAAGCGGGTCCCGCCGAGAAAGGATGCAGAGGAGCCAAGGTGAGGAGGTTCAGTGTTTAATTCAGACACGGTTGCTACAGGCAGGGCCATGCAGCACACAGCACACTGTCACTCCCTCTTTCACCACCTGCAGTGCTCACCTTTAAATGGGATGCCACGCCCACGGGGCGTTGCTCTCCATTCCCGTCCAGGCGGCACCACAGGTGGTAATCATAAATAACAAAACACATCAATGTACAAACAATAAAACACGGTGTGGCCCCCCCTCGTCATCTGACGGTGCCACACCGTCACACCATCCCCCTCCTCTGAGGGATCGACGGTGTGCGGCGATCCAATCCAGCCCTCCGCCGCCGCGCAAGCCCACGCCGATCCACCAACCCGTTCCGCAGGCGCCCCTCGCCAAATGTAGAGGCCCTGTCCGGTTGGTCTGCCGGCATCAGCGGGACTGTCCTCCTGCGCGTGCTCCTCCACCCACGTCCTCGCGTCGGTTGGATGCACGGGCTGCGGCCGCTCCACGATGGCGATCCCTCCAATCTACTCCTCGGTGCGCCGCTCCAGTCGGTCCCAGCCCCGGCTAAGGCCCTTCCTTCGGCCACACGCCCCCGCTGGTCCCCTCCCAGATGGCACCTCAGCCGATCGGAGCCGCCGACAGCAGGTTACAGGCGAGTTGTGACGCCTCTCCCGGAGCACTCCCCTGAAGGCCCGGTAGACGTCGGTCCGCCCCCTGTCCAGCTCCGCGCAGGCCTCCAACGCCTGCATCCACGACAGTGGAACCGGGCGGTGTGCCCGTCCCGCCTCCGGCTGTCTACGTGCTCCGGCGGTCCGCCCCTGCTGCCCGCGAGGTCCGCTGCTCGTCATGGACGCTGATCTGGACGCCGTGGTGTTCCTTTCCGGGCCCCTGGCCAGGCCTGACGCTCCGACGACGCCACCCGGATCCACCCCCTCTTCCTCAGAGGATGGAGTACCTGGAGGAGGCGCTGAGCTGCCGGGGAATTGTCCCCAACCACGCCGCTGCGTCCTCACCTTTTTGTGGCCCCTCTGCGATCCCACTTCTGACACCAAATGTGACGCGGGTCCCGCCGAGAAAGGATGCAGAGGAGCCAAGGTGAGGAGGTTCAGTGTTTAATTCAGACACGGTTGCTACACGCAGGGCCATGCAGCACACAGCACACTGTCACTCCCTCTTTCACCACCTGCAGTGCTCACCTTTAAATGGGATGCCACGCCCACGGGGCATTGCTCTCCATTTCCGTCCAGGCGGAACCACAGGTGGTAATCATAAATAACAAAACACATCAATACACAAACAATAAAACACGGTATGGCCCCCCCTCGTCATCTGACGGTGCCACACCGTCACATGGACCTTCATCATGCATCAGTGTCACCACGGCAGCAGCTTGTTCATCATCATCATCACTTCACACCCTGCCAAAACAAGTGTGGTTAATGGCCTCCCCATTACATAACGTTTAGAAAATGTAAACTTAATTTCCCTTTTGGCAGAACTTTTTTGGGACATTGGTCAGGATCTATCTAAACATGTTTGTGATTGTTTTCTTGTATTCCTTCCATTCTTGTGGTCTCCGAGTTATATGGGTGGCTTGTAACTTTTATATTGAATATTAGACATACGGTGCAGCTTTTAAATAAAGCTGGGTAATAATAGTGGAATAGTTACCTCTGTTTCTGTGCTGAAAAGATTGAAGCACAGACGGCGCTGTTGTTTGCTCATGTGTTTGCCTTACAATCCCTTCTCTTTTTATTCTCTACACATCCAGATTTCTACTATGACTTCAGCAAACTTCATCACATTTGACAACTGTTACCAACTGTGATCCCCTACTAGTTCAGCATGTCTTCTTTTTATTATGAAGTCATAGATGGACAAATGGATGGACAGACTGTAGGTAGACAGACTCTGTGGACTGTGGACAGACTCAACTTTAACGTGATATACATTGCTTCTCAAGCTGTTTTTCTCACAATCTATATGTCATAAACACTAATCAGCGTACCTTCTTAGCCGTTGTCTCTTCAGTAACTGCATTGCAGCATGCCCCCGCTGTACTAAAGTAGCAAATAAAAAGTGTTGGACCTGACATTAGCCGCGGTTACATGTGTAAAATTTTTTGATGGGATCAAAGATCAGATTAGAATTCAACCGTGTACAGGGGCCCAGAAAACCTTTTTCCGATTATAACAAACGTCTACATGGGCCCCACTTTCGGTCAGAATAAATCATCATCTGGCAGCCTACTCTCCCCCTCCCCTCTCTGATCTGCTCTGCTGATTGGAGCCAGCTGTGGATACTCACCTGCTCCAACATTCTTAACCCTTGTGCTATCTTAGATGACCCCACCCTTACTTTGACGAGGTCTCTCTACCATGACAAAGGTGGATAAAGGTGGAAAGATTTCATGTCATCCATGGACACCAGTGAAGATCACAAATCATTGAAGAAAAAAGGTTCAGAGCACTGTCTAGTGGGTCTAGACTAGAACTCCCAATTTTAAACTGCCTAGGATAGCACAAGGGTTACGGAGATCCATGGCCAGTTCGTGCTCCTAACGGTGCTTATGTCTGGTTACCAAGTTAAGCCTTGTATTTAAGTTACCTTGTACTTACCTCGCCTTGTCGCTCCACTCTCAGGTTTTGTCATCATGAGTATTCACCTGGTTAATCCTCTCCACAAGCTGCTCGATCCACCCTGTTCAAGTCACGCCACGCCACGTTTCTCTCTCGCTCGCTCCTATCAAGCCACGACTGCCGCCAAGGACCATGTCTGTCCCGAAACCTTTCCCCATGTTCTGATGATCCAACTCCTACCTCATTCAGTATCAGCAAGACTACTGACTTCATCTAATCAATTCAATTCAATTTCATTTGTATACCCCAAATTCACAACAACAGTCGTCTCGATGGGCTTCGTATCTGTAATTGAAAAAGTGAAACGTGAACTCAAAAGGATCATGAATACAAAGAGTTCAATAGGAAAATACAAAAATGAACTAACAAACTGACTAAGCTATACTGGCATCCCTGCCCTTAGACCCCCCTTTGCGGTAAGGAAAAACTCCTAAAATAAACGGATTCCGGAAAAAACAAAGAAACCTCAGGGGTGCCCACATGAAGGAGGGATCCTCCCCCACGACGGACAGGCGATTTACCAGAACTCTTAGAGAAGAATTAACTAATCTAAATCTACAACTACATATTTAAAGTCCAGCAGATGAGCTTCATCCAGATGGAGTTGGGGGACAGTCGGAGGCGCGAGTCAAGCCGGAGACAGGAACCACAGCCAGGTGTCATCCTAATAATAATCATCCTATGAACATTCACCACGCTACCTTCTGGAAAAGAAATAAATCTGTTAGGCTTTATTTATTATGACATAGTCCTGACCAATGGACTTTTACAGTCAGAATACACCCTGAAATAACACTAATCTTGCACAATCTGACATGACTTTAAAATACAGTTGAAATAATTGCAGTTCACTGTTATCTGTTTGATTAGGTTTATGGTGTATTTCAGTGTTTTTCAACCAGTGTGCCGCGGCACACTAGTGTGCCGTGGGAGATGGTCAAGTGTGCCGTGGGGAATTGCCCTCATTAACTGATTTAACAACATTTTCCATCTCCAGGATTTCAGTTCTTTGTTCATCCCTACAGGCCCTGATAAAACACTGAGTAGTTAGGAATATGAAAGATCGTAAAATACTTTTTTCTTTGTGTTTATTTGATTCTATTAAATACATTTTGATAAGAATGACGATACCACGATTTAGCCGTAGCTTCAGCTGTCAGGAAAAGTTCCGCCCCTTTAACTGTCTCCACCAATCATTCTTGGGATTTTAATCACATGTAATCAGTCTGACCAATCAGAAGTGGTTAAAGTTTTCACTTCCTTGTTCTGAATTCTGCTGAAAAAGTCGCTCAGTTCTAAGAAAAATACCAGCTAAAGCTCGTCTTTAGCGGTGTAGTTTTCCACAGAATCCGGTGTCGGACCGTGGAACAAGTGAACAAAACAATGAAGCTCAAAGACGCTTGTCTTCTGCGTTCGGCGGATTATTGAACTACATCTCCCATGATGCATTGGGTTAAAAGTGACAGCGGGAGCGTGTCGGCGCACAACGAGTCTCTCCTCTTAACGTCTTGAAACAACAGCGAACACAAATCAAAAAGTTTTTAAATCTTCTAACTTAGCTTTTATTACATCTATTAGAAAAAACAGCTGCAACTTCCAGCTTTGTCTGCCACAATTATCAAAAAAATGCATGTGAGATCATGGAGGGACTGTGGATCAATACAGACTGTTTTTTTTATCCTTTTTTTTTAATGCTGGTGTGCCGCGGGAGTTTTGTCAAGGTTAAAGTGTGCCGTGGCTCAAAAAAGGTTGAAAAACACTGGTGTATTTAGACTAGAAAAGTTTTTTGGTCCAGAATGAGTCAGTTTAATTTGTTCCGGATTGAGTCCTAAACTTGCATTTGGTCTGTATTCAGACTGCCTTCAAACGCATGTTCAACGCGTGTTTCATGTTCTCAACCAAAGCTTGTAAACAAAACCACATGACTAAAGATCTCTCAGTCATTGGCCAGAAATTACGAGGGCGGGAAAAACAACAAGAGAAAGAATGACTGTCCTGCACGGGTTGAAAAACAATTCTATAATGCCCATTTGATGCGAGTATTTTTGGCCTGAACTCCCACCAATTTTGTTAACCTGCTGGGGCCGCTGTGTTGCCGGAGACTGTCTCGGTTACTGTTGGGCGAAGCCAGAATGCACCTTGAGCAGGTCGCCAACCTGCCCAAGCTCCATGGGCTCATGGTGATTTTCTTATTTTCATAGAGACGATAATAAAAAAGATTTCCCATTTTAGTTTGATTTTTATCCTCTTGGTTCATTGCTCAAACTGGGCCACAGACAGACTTTTAAAAGTCTCTGTAGAGAGCCTCTGTAGAGCTCGCCAAAACATACAAACCAAGGATGTCAAACTTATTTTGGTTCAGAGGCCACATTCAACCCGTCTGATCCCAAGTGTATCAGTAACATAAAAGCAAAAATCAGCTTTGTGTTTTTTTTTTTTTTACTTTGTTGGATAAAGTGCGTCAACCAACATAGTAGCCTAATCATGTTCAAGACTCATGTTCAAGAATCAATAATTATTAAGAATCAATAAAGAATCACTAATTATGAGACATTCATTCACGAAGGCCAATGGATCTCAAATAAAATGCATTTTACTTAAAAAAATTGGTTTATTCAATACAGACTTAATATTTTACATCTGACACTGAAGCAATCCCGATAATAAAATCATGAGGGGCTACGGAAAAAAAATAAACACCTGCCTTAGATGTAAATGTGCAAATCAATGAAAAATTAAACTAAATTAAAATGAGTTAACCTCCATTGCTCTAATAAACACCTATAATAAATATGCACAGCTGTATATATCTGTGATGTCGGTGCTTTCATCAACAGCGACCGGAAAACTCCAATTTACCCAGACGCAGAGCTGTTAGGTTTCGCCTTTGGCAAATGCAGAGATAAGCTGTTTCAACTGTTTTGCTTTTCCTTCGCTCCCCCTAGTGGTTGAATTGCGCATTTCGGTTATTTCTTTAAAAAATCATAACTCGCCACAGGAATGGGCTAGAAAAGTGCTTGTTATTTTAAACATCCTTAAAATGATTACTCTTCGTGACTGGGCCAGATCGAACCATCTTGCAGACCGGATGCGGCCTGAAGGCCGTATGTTTGACACCCTTGATATAAACCCAAGCTACTCGCTCAACATCATCCATGATTTCCATAATGTGGCATCGAATCAAGTTCAGAAAATCAGGCACGGCTTCAAGGCGTCGAGCAGTGAATTTGATGGACATCAAAAGAGAAGTATACCAAGAATTTTCTGTCTCCAAAAGATGTCCAATAAATAATGGTTAATGGCCAACAAAGTAGGCATTATCACTTTTTAACGCACGCCGTGGAAGCCTGAACCGTCTGACGCGAAGCAGAGGACGGTTGCTTCCGCGAAGTGAGTTAAAAAGTTATAATGCATACTTTGTCGGCCATTAACTCGCTTATACCATGGTCACTTACAAAAGAAATAAATAGTAACCCGTTTTCAGTCCTTAGTTCTCTTTTTCTTCAAACTAGTCCACGCCGCGCTGCACCACCACTGCAGTCAAGATTCTGCGATTCTGCACGCGCTCTCTCCTCTCACACACACGCACGGTCCCAACACATACATATCCCCCACAGTGGGTACAGACGATCCTGGCTCCAATTCCTTTTTAAAATGAGAAGATTGTAATTGTGCTGTTTGTAAAACTAAATTTAATAATGCAAAAAGAGCTCGGCTGTTGACAACACTGTTGTTGACATCCATTGCTAACGTTAGCTAATTCCACAGACAACGCATGACGTCGTTCCCCGTTGAGTACTCTTCTGTACATGCGGGTCACTTCTGGGTCATTCTAAGGTCACACAGGAGATCACAAAAGTTCGCATTTAACTGGAAATGTTAACGGCCTTGCAAAAACAAAATCGGGTTATTTCCAAAAAAATCAGAATTGAGCATTAAGCCCTGCAGTGGGAACGTAGCCTAAAATTGGTCATCCAGATGGTCTCTGAACATCATCATTCTCTGATCAATGTAACACACTTTATGGGGTTAAAACATGACATGTTTGTAGGGAAAGAATCACTTTCCAAAACAGAAGAGACATAAAATAAAGAAATGGAGAAAAACAGTATTTTATTGGATTAATCTCAATTCTCTATAACTGTGGTTATCAGTAAATTTACTTTTTAAAAATGTTTCTCCCTTAGTACTTTTACATGTACAATTTTGACCATGCAACAATACTTTTACCCAATTAGGGTTTTGTTTTACTCTTTCCACTTCCTATGTGCCTTTTCTGAGGGAGTTTTTCACTAAAAAATAGATAGTGATTTGAAAAGAGAAAGAAGAGCCTTGGAAAGAGATTAGGGACAAGGAACAGAGATTAGGATGACAGGATCAACAGAGATCGAGGCACAAGGGAGAATGTGAGGGTGGCCTGCTGGATAACCTGCCTTTTAAAAGGAAGGGAGAGGAAAAAAAGGTAGCCAGCAAAGTCAAGTTCAAGTCTATCGCACACACCGCAATCTTCCCTGTGTTGCACTGGGAGCTAGATACAGAATGAAAAACTGTGTAACAACATCTTTATCTTCATCTCCAGAAATGTCAACCAATAAGTGTGATTCTATATTGTTGGTGACAGATGTTAACAGTAGAAAATGTTTTTGCCATCATGTATTGTAAAAACATAAAAAATCCAACAGCAATATTTTGTTTTGCCTCAAATCAAATTCTAGGATTCACTGTTAGGTGCTGTTGCAGAGATTCTGCATCCTTACCTACCAGAAAAGCCCCCTGACCTTGTCCTCACACCTTCAGCAACACGTGTTTAAGCGACAACCTCCAATGATAAGTCTATGTAAACACATATAGGCGCATTTTACGCTTCCACATTCACACGTCACTATGCAAGTTTCTATGACTGCCTTTGGGCTCTACGTACAAAACTTGAGGCCATTGATCACGTGTTAAAAGCTACACCGGTCAGTCCCTGACTGCCCAAACAGGGACTTGGGAGTGATGTATGGATGGCGTCCCTTTCCATTCACGGAATTGCCAGCCGTTTGAAAAATTGATCATGAAGGAGAGATTAAGAACTACAATTTGTGTATTGCTGTAATTATATGACTTCAAACAGTTATATAAGAATTAATTGGTAAAAAAAAAAAAAACCTGGAGCAAGATTCAAGATATTTACTCCACTTTGACATTTCGCACCCAGCCTCTTGGAACTGTTGATGGCAGACGTGCACCAATATCAGGTAGCAACTGTCCAGTGTGACACCATATGCTAAACGTCACATGCCCCGTGTGAACGTAGCATAAACCCCAACTCTAACTCTTAGAATTTAAAAATCTGTACTAACCCAATCTCTCATTTAGCGACAAAGCAGCATCTAGTAAAAAATCCAGATTTTAGCATTTTTATGTATTTATTCCAGTCTGGGAAATCCCTTCCAAACTGTAAACTGGCTTTTTATGGCAATTCCAATAAAGCAGAGAGTTGATCTGCTAATTGGGACATCGTAGTTGATGATTTAATTATTTTTTGATCCTGTTAACTCTATTGAAAATGTGGCTCAATAAATAGCCTTTGCATAAATATGCTGATAATGAACTGTGGTTAGCCCATCTAAAACTGTTCATGCAAAATAAAATCAATGGTAATCATTTAATGTAAAATATGTGTTTAACATTTGTTTATATAAAAATGAAAATAAGAATAAACGGCTGTTTTACTGCAAATTTGGTTAAACCTTTTTAATAACTCCTTTGTTATCTTGAAACCTGTTTTATAGGCTTTACGTTCATGCACGTATCTATAATCCTCTTCAGTGTTCTCATTCTTACGGAATACTTTAGATTAATAAAAATATAAAGCAGTGACACAGGAACGATTAACAAGGACTTTATCTTTGAGTTTCATCTCTTTTCTTCCAGTGGTTCAGCTGCATTAAATGAACCACCCATTAAACACTTGAATACTCTATCAATGCATTACAATGTGGTTACATATAGTGATGTAATTAGAGTCTATAGCCAGACAAATTAGATCTTGAATTACATGTGAAGTGGACCATCTTACTGTCATAGACTTTTAAACTTTACCTGCTTCAAGTGACAGCCGCAATGGGCTACTGCACACTTTGACCCTGAGGAGGACGACGCAGGTGTAGAATATAGATTGATAGATGTTTGCCATCCCTTGTACAAAGCATTCAATCAGTAACAAGAAAAAAACAGAGAGTGAAACAAAGCATTCCCGGGTTTACAAGGGGAATTGAACAGTTAAAGCACTTGACAAAGTCAATACTCTTTACAACGCTCACTATCAGCAGCTTTGTCTGTCTATCCACCTCATGCACAAGGACACAAGCTAATAAATGCATTGTCTCTTTTAGACAAACACGGACTACTTTATGCTCACTGACACATTCACCCCTGCGGATGGCTTGGACGAATGGCGCAGCTATGCAACATTGACAGTAGATTTGATGTTGCCTCATTCCCAGGTGCCTCATCCTACCACAGGCGCAACAGACCCATCCCTCAGTGCTCTAAAGTCTAACAGATAGTGAGTGTGTGGAAGTGAAGAAGAGGAAAAGAGAGACAGATAATCCAGGGAGAAGTGTCTCATGATTGTGCTGTAATCTCGCGGAATAGAGCTTCCTGCTGCATGTCAATGAGACTCTTTAAAGTTACAGATGTAGTCAAAATTGCTGGATTCCTCCATTAGTGAAGGAAAATCCCAACAAAGGCCAGTGAAATACAGAACAACTAACAAAAGCAAATAATGATCTAAGTTAATTGATAGAAATCCGGCTTATATCTTAAATCATTGTTTAACAGAATCATTAATGAAAAAGATGGTGTACGAGAGGAGTCGCAAATGTATGTAATATTTTCTTTTCTGAAAAAAAAAAGTTTTAATATAAATAGGGCCATAACATTTTAATTCAAAGTCCTATTAATGTTTTAAACTGAATTTTCAAGCATTAAATATAATAAAAACTCACTCTGATCATCTGTTGATCTATTATAAAAGTGTTCCCAGTGGTCTTTTATGTATGATTATGCTATTTTCCAAAACCTGTCGGTCTCTGGGACACAGTTTCTGCAAAGCGGGAGTAGTTCATTAGAAATTCCCTGTTGTGGGTGTGACACCAATGGTCACAACCACAGCTCATAAATAAGCTATTTTTCCAACAGCATTTTTTTGTTTGCTCCGAAATCACAACACTTTAAATAAAGAAATACTCATAAATGCAATTTTGAGCTTAATTTTATTTATGTATGGCATCCATCATCAGAAAAATGCTACAAGTTAAAAACACCAATAACTTAATTTTCATTGGAGTGAGTCTTTGTAGCAATTGTCATTAAATGGGATTGGAGGATCCAGGCGCTGGACACCAAAGGGCTGGATGACAATTTCCATATTGACCAATTCCAAAACATTATTTTATCATTTATAAATAAATCAAACAAGCAAAATGTAACATGATCCTGGGAGAAACAATGGTGTAGTACAAAGATTAGATAAAACACAGAAACAGACAAAAAAAGCAAAGCATTTAACTATTAATTAATACAAGAAAATTAAACACAGAAACTAACTTTCAAGGACTAGGGCAGATTTTTGGAACTCTAGACTATTTTGGAGAGGTGGATGCTCAATGAAGGCTACAACAAAAGAAGAAAACATGGCCAGAACTATGTCAAATGACTGCAATCATGGAGTCCATTTCTGGGTGCCTTGGGTCATTAAAAAGAACTAAATGTGTTTGCATAACATGACCTAATCATGTACATTACACCTAAAAGAGTGCCAATCCTCACCCCTCAGCAACATTTTATCACAAATTACAGCTCATAATAACATATGAGGGGGACCCAATTGAAGAATGATGCATGTATTTGCCAAACATTTTGTTGTTTTTGAGAAAAATTTGCCTGTTTGACACTGTTAGATTTGTAATAATGTTTGTCCTAGTAAATCTGAGTAGTTTTATTGTTTCTACGGTTTTGAGACACGAAAAAAAGGAAAAAAAAGAGACGAGAAAAAAGTTTGTCATCAAAACATAGAGTTGTAGCTGGATTTTATTTTTTCAGAGTCTGATTGTTATTTTTACAACTCTATTTTGTTTGTACATATTTATTTTTGTTTATATAATTTTGATATATATGTATACATATATATATTTATTTATATATATGTATACATATATATACATATATATTATATATATATATATATATATATTATATATATATATATATATATATATATATATATATATATATATATATATATGTTTGGGAGCTTGAGGGTCCTGCGTAGTATGTAAGCTGTTCCTAATACTGCACATTTCCGGACTGAGTGGTCTGAGGTCTTTCCAGGTATCTGTTGTAGCCACTCCTCCAGCTTGGGGGTTACTGCCCCGAGTGTTCCAATTACCACAGGCACCACTGTCACCTTCACTTTCCATGCTTTCTCCAGTTCTTCTCTGAGTCCCTGGTATTTCTCCAGTTTCTCATGTTCCTTCTTCCTGATGTTGCTTGGCACTGCCACATCCACCACAACGGCCTCCTCTGTTCTTGATCCATTACCATCCTGTCAGTCTGGATCTGGAAGTCGCAAAGGATCTTTGCCCTCTCATTCTCTACCACCTTCGGAGGTGTTTCCCATTTTGACCTTGGGGTTTCCAGTCCATATTCTGCACACATGTTCCTGTATATTATTCCAGCCACTTGATTGTGGCGCTCCATGTATGCTTTACCTGCCAGCATCTTACACCCTGCAGTTATGTGCTGGATTGTTTCAGGCGCCTCTTTGCACAGCCTACACCTTGGGTCTTGTCTGGTGTGGTAGATCTGAGCCTCTATTGCTGTGGTGCTCACGACTTGTTCCTGAGCTGCCAGGATGAGCGCTTCAGTGCTGTCCTGTAGGCCAGCCCTTTCTAGCCATTGGTAGGACTTCTTGATATCAGCCACTTCAATTATGGTCCGGTGGTACATCACATGCAGGGGCTTGTCCTCCCATGAGGATCTGTCCTCCAGCATCTGCACTGCATCCTCTGCTCTCCATTACCTGAGACCTATCTACCTATCTACCTATCTACCTATCTATCTATCTATCTATCCATCCATCCATCCATCCATCCATCCATCCATCCATCCATCCATCCAACAGATAAACTAAGAGGTTTTGATTTGCTGGGATAAATATTATAATGCTTTCTTTATAATAGAAGTAAAAAATTGCATGTGTTTATTATTTTTTCGTAAGGCTGCTTATTTTTGGTTCGTTACTTATAACTGCTAGTTGCTCAGAGACCCTCCAGCAGAAATAATCAGTATTGACCGTGGAGCACAATCTCATTATTGTTAACAGCAGGAACTAACACGGTGAAGGTGCTCTGGTGTAAAAGCAGCTTTACAATAATAAACACATTGTAGCTGCAAAAAAAAAAAAAAGAATTATCCATTCTTCCAAAAATTCTCCAGCGGCTTGTTCAATTTTCCGAACTCCATCTGTTGTCTTCAGATAATTGCGAGCAGCGATCAGCACGTAAATCCAATGGGAATAGAGATACGGTCGAATATGTATGGACAACAGCATTACATGCTTGTTACAGGTCATTCTGTTCAGTAATTTATCAGTGTTTACTATTTCCTTTTTGTTTACATCCTACCGAAAACTAAGTCTATTTTATTTACCAGTGGTTTGTCTTTGTCTCAACCCTTTACAACGGAAATGTCATCGTTGTGAGGGACTGGTGAATCAAGTAGCAAACAGCAGAAAGACGGAGGTTTCGACAGTTTTATTGAGACCAGAAATCTTATTTAGGTGAGGAGGCTGGACTGGCCTGGGGCTGCATGGGAAGTGAACAGGTTGGCTTGTATTTTCAGGAGATGGAGATGAAAGCTGGAGCTTTCATCAGGACTGGAACTGATAGCGGAGGCCACATGGCAGGCAGGAACAGAATGGACATGGGACAGTCAGTCATTGTGCATGGCAATGAGCTGGGCATTTGTACTGCAGGGGTGTAACAGGGAACATGGGCTTTAGGTGAGTAGGAGGTGGGATCATGGGAGGAGGCAGCTCTGCAACTCTCCACCCAACTCCTGAGAGGGAAGAGAGAGAGAGACAGAAAGACATCACACACATGCTCTTATACTTACCGTAACTCTTTGAAAAGCCACTTTTTATATCAGCTTTGCACTGATATGCAATTCATTACTACATACATTTATGAGGCAATGGATGTTTACCAAGAAAAATAGAAACAACCAATAACAGAACTAATATCCTGTTTCTTTATGAGAGACATAGTGTCATGATTTTCGAGGCTTCGGGACAGACCCAGAGGATGGAACCCGGGAGGAAAACAGGAGAGATTTATGGTAAGTAATTTGGTTTATTTTCTTGCAGAATGTTTCCCAAGGACGAGGATCTTCGGCTTGAGGCAGTAGGTGAGTAGCTGATGACATGGCGTGGCTGGAGGGCTTCTGTGAAGGCTGAGCGGGCATTAATAGCAGACGTGGCGAGCGTGGTTAGTTTGGATAGGTCCGAAGGTAGTCCCAGGTAACACTTGCGGTGAAATAATCCTGGAAGCAAGGTGTAAAAACAAAGTTACTTGAGGATAATAATTCAAAGGCAAAAACATGAGTGACCTGACAAGCACCATGGAGGAGGAACGAACTGGCGACGAATACTGGCTGTGGATCTCCTTATGAAGCAGCAGGGATGATGAGGTGAGTGGAACCAGCTGAGAGTCCTCCGGAGCAGAGCAGAGAGGGGAGGGGGAGGAGCTGACAGAGGCACCATGACAGTACCCTCCTCCTCAAAGACCGCCACCAGGCGGTCCAGGACGCCGGTCCGGCTGGGCAGAGTAGAAGTCAGATATGAGGGAATGGTCCAGAATGAGGGAACGGGAGATCCACGAACTTTCCTGTGGACCATATCCCTCCCAGTCCACCAGGAACTGGTAGCCGCGGCCGTGGCGCCAGATGTCCAAAATCCGGCTGACATAGAAGGCCGGAGCACCGTCGATGACTCGGGCGGGTGGAGGGGAAGAAGATGGCGGGCACAAGGGGCTTTTGTGGATAGGCTTGATCTGAGAAATATGGAAAGCGGGATGTACCTTGAGAGCCGCAGGTAGATTCAGATGGACACAGGTGGGGTTGATTGGTCAATGGTGTAGGGTCCGATAAAACGGGGAGCCAGTTTAAGGGAGGTTGCCTGAATGGGGATGTTCCTCGACAAGAGCCATACCCTTTGACCTGGTCAGTAGGTGGGTCTCACCACCCTGTGGCTATTGGCGATCTGGCAGTTGCTCTCCTTGGTTCAGAGGAGAGCCGCCCTGGCCTGGTGCCAAATCTGTTGGCACCGCTGGAGATGGAGCTGGACCGAGGGCACCACCAGTTCAAGTTCCTGTGACGGAAACAGAGGTACCCGAGGAAGGCATCGAAGGGAGACATCCCCGTGGCAGAGGAAGGATAATTGTTGTGGAAGTACTCCACCCAAACCAGGAATTTTGACCAGCCTGCGTTGTTCTGGGCAGCCAGGCAGCAGAGTGCCGCCGGGATGCCATGGTGACAAAAAACCTGGTCGACTAATATTTCAGTGGTTTTAGTAGCAGTAGGCAATTGGGCGAGGGGAAAAACGGTCAACAATGGTGAAGATGACTGTGTGTCCATGAGATGGTGGTAAGCCAGTAACGAAATCTACTGCTAATTGGGACCAAGGTCGACTAGGAGTGGAAAGTGGATGTAGATGACCTGCAGGTGGTGAGTTAGACGTTTTGGAATAGGCACAGGTGGTACAGGCAGCCACATAATCCCGAACGTCCATTTCCATGGCTGGCCAGAAAAAAACGCCTTTTTGGTAGATTCAGTGTCCTACGTCTCCACCATGACAGGCTATATGAGAGGAATGTCCCCACGTGAGGACGTCAGACCTGAGTGACGAGGGTACGAACAGTGTTCCAGGAGGACAAGGCGGGTGAACTTGTTCCTCATCCTGGGCTTGCAGGACCTTGGATTCAATGTCCCAGGTGAGGTTCCCTACAATGCAGGTAGAGGGAACAATGGTAAATTGAGTGGTGGATTCAGAATTATTGTATTTTCTGGAAAAAGCATCAGGTTTCATATTTCGGCTGCCAGGACGATAGGTAATGATAAAATCAAAACGGTCAAAAAACAGACACCAGCAGGCTTGGCGAGAGTTGAGACGTTTGGCAGACTGTAAGTACGCCACATTTTTGTGGTCCGTCCACACAATAAAAAGAGGCTCAGCCCCCTCCAGCCAATGTTGCCACTCTTCCAAGGCAAGTTTTATTGCCAATAATTCGCGATTGCCCACGTCGTAATTCTGCTCAGCGGGTGCAAGTTCCCGGGAGAAGTAGGCGCATGGTTTAAGTTTCCCTGATGAGGCTTCTCTTTGGGACAGGACAGCCCCGACGCCGGAATCGGAGGTGTCCACCTCCAAAATAAATTGTCTATGGATGTCAGGTTGGATGAGTATAGGAGCGGAAATAAAGGAGGAGCTGACAGAGGCACCATGACACATAGGACCCATTGTGAGCAGTTACTTCAGCCTTGGTTTCACAAAAAAGGAAATGCTGTCTTTTAGTGAGTCATTGTTAACTTACTGTAAGTATTAGAATTTGCAGGAAACTGGGCCTTTTCAAAAGTGGATTCTCAGCCCACAAGGAGTGAATTTCGGGCAGGCCCAGTGTTTATGCCATCGGCAGGATAGCTGCAGAGGTCCAAGTGCATTATGGAATAGATTCCTATGATAAACTCAGATGTTATGGCATCACTATAGATTTAATTGAACATAATGTGGATGGAGATGTACACAGCCAAATTTATTTTTAAAAAGCATGTTTTTTCATTGAATAATTACTACTATTTTTCAATTTTCTTCTTAGAAAATATTGACTTTTATACTCTTACTTTTACAACATAATGACGGCCTTAATACTTTGTCGTACAATTATTTGCTAGAAAAACTATTACCAAGGAGAATGAAATAGGTAGAGCCAAATGAAAATGTAGGGTTCGCTAAGCTTCAAGCTTTTAACTTTGGTTTTTATTATTTGCTTGATAGCTCTGGTGAGTCTAGAACAAAGAAGTTAAAATTGAGGTCATTTGGTCATCTTTGGTATTTGTGGTTTGTGGCTGAAATGTTGATGCTGCTACACTAGTAATTACATGGTGAGTGAATAAACAATATTTTTATAGCAGCAAATAAGTAGGTAGGTTGTTAGTTTATATATGTATTGCATATTAAGGGAGTTACCTAAACACACAGAGGTAAAGAGATCCTTGGTTAAGGAAATACACTTTTTTATTAAAAAAAATTTCAAATCAAGTTACAAAAGAGTGACTAAAGCCAACAATTTATTACAGTGAAATATTGCATTTTCAACCCTGACACCAGACATTTCCTGAAGTGGACACAGATGTTTGTATTTATGTGCTGGAAGGGACAGCAGGACTTTTACTAGAGAGTCTTCAGATTCAGAGCCCAGTAGGATCTGTGTTATTTTTACACACTTTAGCCTATGAGACAATAACTGTTTGACTTTGATATTTCGCCTACACTACTATGTTTCCATACAAAATCCAGCAACACAGTATGGAAATAGTAAGACTTGACAATGGGCTCATGCTCTGACAAAGGCTTTGGTAATCACTGAGCTGCAATTTGAGGAAAACATAGGGGTTACAATAGAAGGCAATCAAGTTGAAGACAAAATTGTTTTTGAAATAAAGAAAAAAAAATAATATCATAAACAGAGGAAAGATCTACCCCCGAAAATCCTGTTGGTG
The DNA here is from genome assembly GCA_037389245.1 of Oryzias sinensis. Taxonomy (NCBI): domain Eukaryota; kingdom Metazoa; phylum Chordata; class Actinopteri; order Beloniformes; family Adrianichthyidae; genus Oryzias; species Oryzias sinensis. The sequence continues at coordinate 18,175,431 of CM074502.1, read as the reverse complement.
AAAAAGGGCCATAAAAAAAATTCGAGTAGCCGCAAATAGGAAACAAAGAAGCAGATAGAGGTCCAAAGAGGGCAGACCTATAAACTAAATAGAGGAAAACAAAAGATTTAATTAATGGATTAGATGCTCAAAGCACTTACAATGTGTCCATTAATCATTCACTGTTGGTCATACTTGGTTATGGTAAGCTACAGTACTAATGTAGCCACAGGTGCACTGGGGCAGACTGACAGAGGCTTGGCTGCCAGTGTGTACCAACAGTCCCTCTGACCATCACCGGGACATTCATATGCATTCACACACCAGTAGAGTCACGCTGGAGGCAGGGAGGGTGAAATCTCTTGCCCAAGGACACAACGAGAGGGAGCCTAGATGGAACCACCAACCTTTCGATCCCTGGCAGACCTGATCAACTGCCTGAACCACTGGCGTCCTTAGAATGCTTAACCAAATATATACAAAATAAAATACTCTAATAGTAATATATTTTTTCATTCATCTTCTAATCCGTTTGTTACCCTTCGGGTCACAGGGCAGTGGCCCATCCCGGCCACTTGCGAGTGAAGGCAGGGGAACATCTAGTACAGGTCGACAGTCTGTCTCAAATTTAAAATAAAAAACATTTTTTTCCCAATTGTAAAAATATGACAAGGATCATCTGCCTTCACTGTCGCGTGACAATAATAGTGGGTAAAATGCTTGAAGCTGCTCTACGCTGTCAGCTGCAACATTGTATGTTTTTTTGCGGTTTTGCACTGGATGTATAATCTTTTATCCCGGGTGTCTTTTGACAGCTCTTTCATCTTTGTTATGGTGAAGAAGTTACCTTCTGACTGTTTACAGGTGTGGACAAGTGTCTTAACTAGTTCAAACAGGTGACATTACAGTAAAACAGCTAACATGTGGAGGACATGTTAGAGGTCTGGGAGGGACAGAATTCTTGCTGTCTGCACAATATCTATTTTTTGCACCGTTATACAAATAAATTCTTAACAAAAACTAAAATGTGATTTACGTCTGTCTTTTAAAAGGTGAAGTGAGCCTATGATATAAACATTATAAACTTCCCTCTTTTTAATTGGGAAAACAGAATCAGTGACTGACAAACCTTTCAAAAGAAATCCAGAGTTAAAAAGAGTATTTGAGTTACTGTACTAAACCAAGAAGGCCCATGCACTCCATCTGAATGTCCTAAAAACCAATTCCACCATTTCAATTTTTATTTGCTGCTCCATCTAATGAAAGTATTGAGGTGTAACATGAAGCGGTCTTTTTGGAGAGGTATAGCGGTTGACCTCTGATTGGAACATTACAGGTTCCCTTCCTGCCCTGCCTGCCCATGTGTTTTGGGCAAGACACTGAACCCCACATTGCTCCTAGTGGTTATAGGTTGGCTTTGAGGGAAAGAAAAAACCATCAATGTTTGATCAACTTAGGGAAAGTGGAATACCATGAATAGATTCATTCAAAATGTGATTTTTATTGCTTTGACTTAACCACTTTTCGGAATTAACATGAAATCCTTAATCCTTTAACACAGGTAATATCGTTGGTGACACCATAATAAAACAAATTCTTTGGACTACCGTTACTCTTTGGTCGTTTATGTGATTAACGTAATTGCAAAATATTCTGGTGCTTTTCTCTTGGTCAGTATCAGTTAAACAGAGGTCTCGAGGCTGACTCCTTAACATGCACTTGGTTTTTATAATCGGTTTGTTACTTCCTATTATTTTGCTCTTTGTAATTATGTATCTGTATTTTAGTCGCTGCTGCCGCTTGGCCAGGACTACCTTGAAAAAGAGGTTTTTAATCTCAACGGGACTTTCCTGGTTAAATAAAGGTTAAATAAAATAATAAAATAAAAAATCAGTTGTTGATGGTACACTACGGTAAAGTGTTGCATATGAGTGCAGAGCTGCTTCTCTGCACTTCAGAATCCACTGGAGTTACGTTATTATGTGACCTGTTAAGATTTATGGTCGTCAGAAGAATGTCAAGATTGGAGCTAAAGCTCTGGTGTTTAAGGGTTAATTTATTTTGTCTCACAGTTTCTCCTTTTTTGGACTTGAATTGCTGCATTAGTGAACCCCATTAATATTGTACGAGTTTCTAGGTTTTAATTGCCAAAACCTTTTCTTCATCCCCCTCTAAAATACCTGACTCTGTTGCAAGTATTTTTGTTTCTTTCTCTGGTTTTAATTTTATTTTTCTATTCTGAGAATCTCTGGTCATGTTGTCTAAAGATGACCGTTTTTACTTCTTCTGCTGATGTGAAACCTTGTATTAGACATCCTAAAGGGTCAACTCCCACCTGAGCATAATTACACAGCCCGCTGATGCAAAAACTATGGTTGCTCACAGAAAGACACGACGACCCCATAAAATATGAGGTCCGTTAACCACTCAACTGGCTAATGAAATCAAGCCCATTCTTATTTAAATTCTACGTTCTTTTCTCTGCTTTTCAGCTTGCGTACTGTGACTTGCATTATCATTTAAAAAGAGAATAATCATCCATCAAGAGAGCAACTCTGCATCAGAGCCACTTTAGAAAAACCTTTTATCTCACAGCATGTCAAAGCCCACACAGAAAAAAATAAAAAATAAATAAAATAAAATAACTGCATCGTTTTCATGTTCTTATCCATGAACATGAAAAATTAAAGACAAAGCACCTTCTCTGCATGCTTGCCTACAACAATATGTAGTTCACAAGTTGACCTTGCCACCAGTGGTTGAGATTACAGTAAAGAGAGACACCCGATAACTAATGAAAGAAGTCAAGGGTAGCCGAAAAGGACACACAGGGAGTGACGTCAAAGAGTTTCCTCATGTCCCTTTGGCTTCATGTCCCCCGCAGCCCACCAGCCTTACACTCATGAATGCTGACATTTCTTGTATAACACACATCTGATATTTTGGAAAAATCCTTTTAGTCCATAAACAGCTTGCTGCATATTCATTTGCTTGCTACTGATTTCTTCTGTCAGTCTTTTTTATCATTGCTCGCTCTGATGTAGTTGAATTTTTGACACTTGGATGTCACTAATTAAATATATAAAGACTTAATCATTAATACTTAACTGACTTGTCGATGCATCCTCCAAACAAAGCACCTTCAGAGCTGTATAGAGGCATTTGAAATCACTTATGTCCCTCAGATATTGTGGTATTGGACTTTGACTTTAAAATTCTAACAAAAAAACATGTTTGATTTTATTTTATTTTTTTAAGAACAGTTTTCGCTAATAAACTGAACCAGCTTAAAATCTGAGCATTCATTGCTCATAATAGTTTTTGTGTACCCATATCTGTAGTGCTTTAAACTGATAAATATCAATCCAAAATAAAACAAACATTTTAACATGCAACAGTTTGACGCTGCTATGATCAAAATAAGATGCTGTGAAAATTTTCTGCAGTATAAGACGTACATAAAAGCCTTCTTTTTTTTTAACTGACAGTGTGCTAATACAGAATGCCATATATTTATGAATAGTTATGCTGTGATCACACTGAACCCGACTCTGTAACCCTTGTGCTATCCTAGGCACTTTAACATTGGGAGTTGGGTCATCTAGACCCACTAGACAGTGCTCTGAACCTTTTTTCTTCAATGATTTGTGATCCTCACTGGTGTCCATGGATTACATGAAATCTCTCCACCTTTATCCATCTTTGTCATGGTAGGGAGAACACGTCAATGTAAGGGTGGGGTCATCTAAGATAGCACAAGGGTTAAAAGAAATATATCTAATTTCTTAACATCAAATATTTGGCTGTAGCTCCTCCCACATGCGTCTGAGATGTCAAGCTTATGAACACATATTTTTACAAGTCTAAAGCAGCAATTCGCCATGTGTTCAAATAGAGGCGGCCGAAACAAATTTGATTTGTAAATCACGTTTGGTGTAAACATAGCATTACATGTATTGTGAATACGTTAAAGCGGCTTATGCTTCTAAAGTAGTTCATGTGCAGTATGTTACTAAGAAGTTCCTTAGCTACTGTACTCTGAACACAGTTAATAAAGTCTGTTTAATTGATGGACTTTTATCTCTATATTCTTCTGTCTTCCTTAATGCGCCTCATAGTTCAGTGAGCCTTATTTATGACATATGTTCCAAAATAGACCACCCATTGACAGTGCGTCTTATAATGCGGCCTATAGTGTGGAAAATATGGTAAGAGAGACTGAAATTTAAGCAAATAGTGAAAGTAAAGGAATAATCAAGTCGTGAAAATCAAAGAATCCTTTTTGTCCTTTGGTTACTCCCTTTAGGGGTCGCTACAGTGAATCATCAAACAAGAAGATCTTTTGATTTTGATGCACATATTTTATTTCAAACCTAGTCCTTGTAAATAATTATCTTGTAAATACAGGGGAGAAAATAAGTATTGAACACGTCAACATTTCTCTCAAAAAACATATTTCTAATCGAGCTATTGACATGAAATTTTCACCAAATGTCGGCATCAGCCGAAGTAATGCACACATAGAAAGAAATCCAAACATTTATGTCCATAAATGAAGTTATGTGTAATAAAGTGAAATGGCACAGGGAATAAGTATTGAACACGCTTACTGAAATGTATTTAATACTTAGTGCAAAAACCTTTGTTGGTGATTACAGCCTCAAGACGCCTCCTGTATGGAGAAACCAGTCGAATACATTGCTCAGGTGTGATTTTGGCCCATTCATCCACATAAACTGCCATCAAATCTTCAAGGTTCCGGGGTCTCTTCTGTGAACCCGGATCTTCAGTTCTTTCCAAAGATTTTCAATTGGATTCAAGTCTGGTGATTGACTGGGCCATTCTAGCAGCTTTATTTTCTTTTTCTTCAACCAGTTGAGTGTTACCTTGCCTGTGTGCTTGGGATTGTTGTCTTGCTGAAAGATCCACCCTCTTTTCATCTTCAGCAGCCTGGCAGATGACAGCAGATTCTGATCAACAATGTCTCGATACTTTTCTCCAGTCATTATTCCTTCAATGATATGAAGTCTACCAGTACCACATGCTGAAAAACAGCCCCACCCCATGATGCTCCCACCTCCAAACTTGACTGTTGGTATGGTGTTTTGGGGGTGATGTGCGGTGCCATTTTTCCTCCAAACATGTTGTGTCTTATGACATTCGAAGAGTTCAATTTTGGTCTCATCTGACCAGAGTATCTTCTCCCAGAATGTCATGGGTTTATCCAAATGTTGTGTCGCAAACTCCAAACGAGCTTCAACATGCTTCTTCTTCAAAAATGGAGTGCGTGCGTGGTGTGCGTGCATGGAGGCCATGGCGGTTGAGTGCATTACTTATTGTTTTCTTTGAAACAACGGTACCTGCTGATTCCAGGTCTTTCTGAAGCTCTCCACGAGTGGTCCTGGGCTGTTGGAGAACCCTTCTGATGATTGTTCTGACTCCTCTGACTGAAATCTTGCGAGGAGCACCTGGCCGTGGCAGGTTTATGGTAATGCCGTCTTCTTTCCACTTCCGGATGATGGACCCAATGGTACTCACTGGAACTTTCAGAAGTTTAGAAATGCACCTGTAACCAATGCCTTCAGTGTGTTTTGCAACAATAAGGTTGCGTAGGTCTTTGGAAAGCTCTTTGCTTTTACCCATCATGCAATGCTTCTTGTCTAACACCTTGCTGGTGAGAAACCTTTTTAAAAGGCATCAATCAGGACTATACCAGCTGATATTACTTTGCACTAATAGGGGGTGGGTTAACCTTCTGAATACTGACAAACTCCAGCTGCTTTCTTGGCTTGCCAGACCTTTTTACCCCTCCTTTTCTTCATGTGTTCAATACTTATTCCCCGTGCAATTTCACTTTATTACACATAACTTCATTTATGGACATCAATGTTTGGATTTCTTTCTATGTGTGCATTACTTGGGTTGATGCCGACATCTGGTGAGAATTTTGTGTCAATAGCTCGATTAGAAATAGGTTTTTTGAGAGAAATGGTGACGTGTTCAATACTTATTTTCCCCGCTGTATCCTAGTTAACATCCATCCTTCCATTCATATGTGCATGCTTTATAGAAAAAAATAAAAAATCAAATGAATTTCTGCAGCCCATGTAAGTTATCAATGGATTAAGGTGAGTTGCGTCCTAGACAGGTTGCTAGTTCATCACAGACCTATGCAGATACAGAAAATCACACAAACCTACACGGATGCTCATTCCTGAGTATCTAGTAAGAGCGAACATTTAGTCCATACTAAACCTTCTTTGGGATAAAGTAACTTCCCAAACATCAAGGAGACTGAGGATTCAAGTTCACAGACACAAAAATGGGAGCTGATGCCTTCCTGCTTGACAGTTTGCATCCAGAATTTGATTGGGGGTTAAGGCCATTTGATGGTTCCTGAGCGCAGATGTGAGCAACCAAGTGCCCCTGCAGGGGATAATTAAGAATTGGGGAAAAACTAAAATTGTGTGACAACTAACTCAACTTTAACCAAAAAAGATATTTTGGATGCTCAAGCACCCAGAAAAAAGCCTCATAATCCCAGAGAAGACCACACAGAAAAACTCCAGCAGGGATTTGAACCAGGGCCTTCTTGCTGTGAAGGACACTGAGCAGTAAAATTATAGAACCACACTAGGATGGCTTGTGATTGTAAAAAGGTATTTCTGGTTTTGACTCCAGAAAGACTAGAGCCCATTTAGGGTTCAGCCAGCTCTGCATTAGTGCAATACCCTTGTGTCTAAATGGTGATAGTGGACATGGCGCAGGTCATGGTGCTGAGCGTGGGAATTGATGGACATAGGACAGAAAAAGATAGACTGGAGCCCAGAGGATTGGACAATGCTGATATTTCGAGAGAACTGCAGAATGACAAANTCAAATGTGTCACTTGTATCAATTTTTAGCTTAGCACCGCTAAGTCATGGTTAAAGTTAGCTAAAACTTGCAATCGAAGATTTATTTTAAATTGATAAACTGAATGCAGTTTGTACAGGAAACACAGTGGAGAAGATTGAATTACAAGGTCAACAGCCAATCAAGAAGCAGAACACAGTGCGATGTGAAATAAAAAAAGCAATATCCCACTGTAAAATATCCACGAAACAGCGAGACTGAAAAGGGATATAGCGAAGGAACACTGCTTCTAGACTGGCACTCAGTGTGGTAAAATGTAATCATTTCTAATTTGCTATTCATATAATGTGAGGTTAAAGATAACCTCACATCTCATAATCTCCCTTAGTTCTCATCTTATAAGTTTTATTTGATATGATTTTCTTTGTCACATTTATTTTCACTTCCTGTATATTTCAGTTTTATAGTTTTTTCTCCCTGTGTATTTTGATTCAGTTATTTTGATTTTTTATGATTGGATGTCTCTTTAAAACCAATATGTTTGGGTTAATGGCAGATGAAGTATACATTTTCACTTTTTAACGCATGACGTGGAAGCCTTAACCGTCCGACTTCGAAGCATACTTCGAAGGCCATTATTAACCGGCTTATACCATGGTCACTTACAAAAGAAATAAATAGTGATCAGTTTTTAGTCCCTAATTCTTGGTTTTTCCCCAATTTGGATCACTTTTCTCACAAAAAGCGGACTATTTGTTACGTCGTTGTCACAGTGTGGTGGTGGCTCGAGAGCCGGTTGGACCCAGATGCAGAGGCGGAGGCACGAGGATCAGGGACTAGTGGATTTAATTCACAAAAACAAACAAAAAGCGCTGCAGAGCAGGTTACAGAACAAAACAAAACTTACTTGGCGTGGCTTGAAACATGAAACGAGAGCGTGGCGAGGAACATGGAACTATACAGGATGGCATGAACACCAAGACAGGAATAATGGACCAGCACAGGAGGAAGGCAGAGACACGACTTAAATACAGACAGGGCAGACAAGACACAGGTGAACACGATCAGGGCAGATGGGGACTAAAGGAAGTAAAACTCAAGAAACCAGACAAGACAGGAGAACTTTCAAAATAAAACAGGAAACAGAAAAAAACAAGACAGAACAAGAACAAGGACGAAAGACAACAAACTCAAATCATGACAGCCGTGCCACTCCACGCAACAAATAATCCGCGTCCCACCACCGCTGCAGTCAAGACTCGGCAATATAATGCAATATATATAGGCTAATCTTTCCGATGGATTAAATAAAGCATCAGTTCAGAGAGAAAGTTCACCTCTTACTGCTTGTTTTTGTCCAGATGATGAAGCAAAAGTTTGTTTTAAAGAAGTGATACAGAACATTTAAGCTAGGTGACCGGAACTTCTTTTTTCACCGTGCGGTTATCCTGTGGTATGTCACCTTTTTGATGCACACCCAGCAGCCAATCAGAATCGAGTATTCACCCAGACCATGGTATAACATGACTTATTTTGTGGTGATATCACTTTATGTTCACAAAACGCCTCGGTGTCAAGACACGGTGTGGACACAAAATGCAGGATGCAGGATTTCCTGACGAAAACTCGAATGTATTTTTTAAGTTGCTCTGAAGACAAAAGATGCTAGTTACTCTATGAACAGCACAAAACAATCTGGCAACAAGTGCAGGGGAGATGCAGACTATAAATATGAGGATAGATTAAACAATTACAAACAGGTGCGCACATCAGGGAGGCCAGGTGAACACACTGAGGGAAAAGTGACACCAGAGGGAAGGTCAAGACAACTGAAACGAGGGGACATGTGAGATACAGGAAGTAACAAAATAAAAGCAGAACAAAAACCACCCTGGCTCCAATACCTCACACTCTGTATATTTCTGGTCATCTCATCTCATGTCAGTTGTTTTCTCCTTTTCCATTTTGTTCTGTCTGTGGTTTTTACTACTTTTTATTTGTGTCATATGTAATTTGTTTTTGAATGTGTCTTTCTCTAGCTCACTTTATTTTTGGAGCACAGAGTGTCCCATGAAAGGCACCTTTACTTATCTGTCCTGAATTTAACATTTATTTTCTATAGGGTAAAACGGAAACAAAAAATTATATTGTAGACTGATTTTATTATTTTTGCTTGTATTTGGCATATTATTGTTACCAAAATGCGTGTTTATACTGAGATAATCACGAAATATACAATTTTCCTTAATTATTTGGAGGATTATGATAAAAATAGATAGGTGCCTGTGGCAAAAGCACACAACGGGTAGCATGAAGGTCACAAAATAAAGAATTCCAGTGAAGGCTGCCTGAAACACTATTCTATAAAGTTTATGGAATATGTAACTGTACTGTATGCCAGTAAGAATCTTTAAATGTGACCTTTACGAGGTCCTTTACCGTGAGTTTCTATTTTGCAAAAAATGTGGCACCATTTTAAAAAAAAATGGAAAATGGAACAAGAGTGGGAACTGTAAAAGAAGGCTAATTGCTCATCACAAATATTTACTTTATAAATATCTTTAAATTTAGATATTTAGAGAAATACGGTGGGTAAAAACTAAAGTAGAGTCAATACATTTTAAATTTAAGACCTGTAAGAAAACTGTTTCCTCTATAAGTTCATTGTTTCAATGAATCTTTGATCAGCACTTCTTCAGGTCAATCCCAGTTTTACACTTTGTCCCTGGCCCTTCACTCAACAAGGGGTGAGGAGTATTGTAGTATTAGGCTAACATTAATATTAATTAAGTTTATATTTATTTTGCATCTTGTGTGTACTACTTTAAAATAAAAAATGTTTACATTTGGAAACAACAATCCAAATGACATATATATATATACAGTGATCCCTTGCTATAACGCGGTTTAGTTTTCACGGTTTCGCTACTTCACGGATTTGCATCGTGCATTGTGTTCTGCATTCTGATTGGCTAAAAAGTCACTCCGCTTCTTCTCTACCTGTGCGTCAATGACGTTGCATTTTAATATGTACACGTACGTAAAACAGCTCGCCAAATTTACAACACGTACGTGCAAATTCTCTTGCAATTTCGAGTTTCTCTAAAACCCATAGAAAAAAGAGCGACAACAACTGCCAATCACTGTTCTTCTCCTGAACAAACACACCTGCACAGCGGGCTTCAAAAGAAGAAAACACTGCAGAGCGAAGTCAGGATGCAGCGGCTCAGTCTGAAGAGCAGTGAAATACACCTGAGTCACTATTTGTCCCACTGTACTTTGTATTTTTTCATAATTATTTTACATTTTCTCCCGTTTAATCCAATTCTTCGGGTCGCGGTGGGCGGGGCCAATCTCCGCGATTTGCAGCCTTCTGTTCACTTCGATGATTAAAATTATTATTTAACAGTACAGTACAAAAGTTATTTGTTGAAAAACATTTATAAAGTACTTTTATTTGTGAAACAAATGCCTAAGCCTGTAAAATGGGTTGTTCTTTCTTTTCAATGTATAATAATGTATTTAATTGTATATTAATTGTAAGAAAAAACAAAGGTTTCTACTTCACGGATTTTGCCTATCACGGGTTCTTTTTGGAACGTAACCCCCGCGAAAAACAAGGGTTTACTGTATATATGGTGTCAAATCATCATCATCCTAATGTGACTGAAAAAACAGATTGTACATTTGACAAATAGACAATGTCAAGTTAGAAAACTATTGAAAAATTGAAAACAGTTTTAAACTTGAAAATACGCATTGAAAACTTGAAGTAAAATTAAACATAAAAAAGACTATTTGAAAAAAATGAATAAATAAATAAATAAAACAAGAAAGAAAACTGAAAGTAAAAAAATGTAAATTTGAAAATTGAATAAAAAATCTATGAACTTAAAACTGTTACCAAATAAATAAATAAAAAACACTTACATTTAACAGCTGCTATTTCCAATTTTTTTTTTTTTTAATTTATTTTCCTTTTTGCTCTCCCAATTTCACAATTTACGGTTTTAGGTTTTAATTCCCCCTGGGGGTGGGGCTTTGAGTTCATTTGCCACCATTACATGATTGTCATCGGATGACACAGGGGACGGTGACGTCATTCCCTTTCTTTCTTTCTATTACTGTTTGTGCCCCCTGTGTCGTACCTCCTCTAAATGTATCAAACTTTGGAAGAGGATTAGTTTACACCAAATCAGAAGAGGGATGACACACAGCCAACAATGCTGTTTTGGAGTGGAAATACCCATGACCTTTATCACCCGATGTCAGTCATGTCCCATTAGCCGATGGGCTCAGACAGTAGTCTAGTAAGTTTACACATTATAAAACTGACCTATCAAATAAATCAGAAGTACAGTGCATAAACAAGAAATGCACCTTGGTGTCTTATGCTCTCGTGCAAACCAAGGAAGGTGTCAAAAGGTAAAGACAAAAAAGAAAATTAATAAAATTAGATAGATTTATTTTATAATTGAAAATAGTAAGATTGTAGGAACTGCCCCATTTTTTACTTTTCGTTTTAAACTTTAAGGTCAACCTATTCTAAAAGCTTTTCAAAATGAAGGCTAACACGAAGGACAAATGGATGAATTGGGATTTGCCTATTGTCTTGCATTTATTAAGTAACTAAAAAAAAGGAAGGCAACAGGATGAAAAAGGGAGAATAGCTGATGAAAAATGAATATGCAGGTGTGCATGTTGGATGATTTGGAGGTAAATGCAGGGAAGCAGATTGAGATGCTTTGGACATGTTAAGAGAAGAAACAGTGATTATGTTGGTAAAAGGATGATGAGGAGAAAAAGAGGCTTAAAGGAAGACCAAAGAGGAGGTCTATGGATGTAGTGAACATGAAGAATCTTGGAGTGAGTGAGGAGGATGAAGAGGGAAGAGAAAGAGATGGAGGTGGATGATTTGGTGCGGCAAGCACATAGCGAGCAGCAGAAAGGCAAATTAGAAGAAGAGTCCCATGTTGCTTGTCTAAATTGAATGGGAGGGCAGGTGCAAAGTAAATGACTCTCAGAAACCAAATAGTTTCGATGAGAAGTTATATTCAGAGGAGAGAACATGGTCCAAACATTCAAGCTTCGTCTCTCATTGTAAAAAAGATTTAAAATCCTATATAAATCCCTCGATAAATAATACAGCAAAATAGTCTATAATATAATAATCTCTGATCTAATTTAGTTCTGGCATTTGAGTCAATTTTCGATTCTTGCACTTATGGGTTGAAAAATAAACTTGCTAATGTGTAATTAATGAAAAAGATAAATAGGTAAATGTTCCAAATGTGTGGTTATCTGAAAAAAACTAAATGTTATATCGTTGTACAAAAACAAGTGGAGAGCAATAGCATTTAAAGATAAATATAAAGAAATATGATTTTCAAAATAAATGTAAAGTTTTCTGCCATCAACTAAGAATTCAAGAATTAAGTCTACATTTCAAAGCCAGCATAGCTGCCTAGTCTACACAATAACCAATAATATCTGATGTGTGTTTGATATAACTGAAACTGTATTTCTCTCCTGCTGCATTTGAGGTTTTGGATAATGTTCTTGACTGTGTTTTTATATTTCATGGCTTAAGAAACCAAGAAGTATTGTACAGTTTGAATTTGTGATCTAAAAGCACAGAGACACAACCTATAGATGCGCCAAGTGATGCAATAAATATGACTGCGCCACAAGTCATATCAATCTCTGCACCTTCATGTGAAGTAATTCATAGAGGAATATTTTGCTATTAGAACATTACTTATCATAACAGGTTTTTGAATGTCCGACAGTAAAGTTAATAATTTAGTAAATAAAAAGAACATAAAAACTTCAAAGGCTCAAATTTGGCCACTATAATGGCGATTGAATTGACTGAATTTATTTGGTTGAAGCCGGCTATAAGCCGTTTTCTTCGGGTAGGGTCACATTCTCACTGTACAGTTTTCATATGCAGTCAATGGTTTTTGTGTACAAGTTCACATGATATCAATCCTTTTGTTAAGTATCTGAATATAAAAACCTTGCTTTTTGTAATACTGGTGACCGGTAAGAACTTGCAAATAGTTTTGTAAAATGCTTAAGCTGATTATCACACTCAGAATAATTCAAAATGCATCTTCAGTTATTTAAAAACCATTGAAATCTACAGTACATAAGTATATCCTATTTGTATAATAAAGATCCAGCAATTAAATGGCAAAGATCACGTTCAACAGTCATAAACCTCTGAATCTAAAGCAAAAACTACAACAAAGCCTACGACAAATTCAGATGATGTCACTTTTTTGAGAACATTTTTTCACCTTGTATAAAAAGAATTCAAGACGAAATTTACCAGGAAGAACAAAGACTTGTTTTGCCTTTTTTTCACCCTAAAGTAGTTTATAGCAAAACAGCAAGTATTTGTAGTATATTTAGTATAGTATAGTATATGTATTAAGTCTTCATTTAGCATTTATATTGATTGGCAAAGCCATCAATCAACGCTTTAATAAATGAATATTTTAAACAGTAAACTGTAAAATTGTACTCATTTGTCTGACTGTGCGCTTATGTTCCAACTTTTGGCCTTTAAGTTCACGCAAAAATGTAAATGTATTAACCGAAGAAATGTCATTGCCATATTAGCAGGACTTATCAATTAGTAAGGCTAAGCTTTCTAATATTCTGGTATTTTTCTATGTGCCTGCTTCTGGTTTTTCTTTCAATTAAGTCTGGTGAGGAACCAGAGTTCAAAATTACAAGACAGTGTATTGGATAAGGCCCTAATTATTGATGCAGGACCACATTTCAGGCCAAAGAACAAGTTAGATTATGCTGCGAGCTGAAAAAGACAAAAGGCTCTGTGAGCTCCCTAACATCCTAAAATTTCATTTGATAATGGTAAATGGCGTATACTTATATAGCGCTTTCTACCTTCTTACGAAAGCCCAAAGCGCTTTACAGTCACAGTCCCATTCACCCATGCACACACTCATTCACACACACGTTCACACACTGATGGCGGCTCCGCTGCCGAACACTGGCGCCAACCTCCCACCAGAGGCAAGGTGGGGTTCAGTGTCTTGCCCAAGGACACTTCGACACATGGGCGTGCAAGGCGGGAATCGAACCTGCAATCTTACGATCATGGGTCGACCGCCCTACCGCTGCACCACGGCCGCCCCACCATTCATCCACGGCCCGTCATGTGTCTACATGGTACAAGAGCAACAACTTTTTTCATAATCAGACTGGTATTTTTTTTTGTAACATTCGTGTTACTTTGTGTTTAACAGTTTTCCAGTTGTTATTTTGTGCTGCTAGTCCATGAAGGACCCCAGAGTTTATGCAGATAAGATTTGGTGACTCAGAGGTTAATAGCTTCCTCACAAGATTAGAAATTCAAATGGGAACCAGCTTTTAATCTGGTGTTATGCAGAACTGTAGAGGTTATGACCTCTATGAAAGAGTGAATGCAGGGGTCAGCTCTTCTTATCTCACTGAGCATGCACACACAGTGATTTCTGCTTACTTTTAAGCAACATTTCAATCATGACTTTTAGAATTTCGTATTTTTGCAAAACACTGCTTATGTTCAACAGCCAATGGTTTTAATTATTTGTGCCAAAGACCATCTGTGCAGAAAACACTGACTACAAGAACACCATGTCTTTTTCCTTGTCAATGTAAGAATTATTTTTTTGTACAACATTGGATTTTATTTTTACCTCTGATACCAAAACAAAATCTTAGTTTAAAGTAGGGGTGTGTATTGGCAAGAGTCTGGCGATACGATACGTATCCCGATACGCGCCCTGCGATACGATACGTATCCCGATATTTTACCGAAAAATGTTTTCTTTCTGTTTTTTTTAAATATGACTTTGAAAAAACTCAACCTGAATTTTAATGTCTTCCACTGTAATAAAACTGTCAAATTCGGTTTAATGATAACAATGTTAAGCACTGCAATTGTATCTCATATATAAGTTGCGTTTACCAAAGCAAATTCATAATGCTTTTATTTTGGTAAGTTAAAATATAGAAAAGGAACAATCAACATTGTCTGATTTAAAATATATGTATATATTTTTTTAAGTGTAAGAAAAAACAAAGAAGGAATGAGCCTTAACCAATAAGTTTCTTTTGGGGAAATAAAATGCTGTTGCTGAATGTAGCTTCTCTAGTGCTTTTAAACAGTTCAGGAGCCTGAATGGTGCTTTAAAAATAAAGGGTGGGGGACACACACTGATTCTTTCCAGAAACAATAAAGTGTGATGATGAGGCAGCATGACAGAACGAAGGAAAGTTGCTTTAATGTGACAAAAAATTGGGATTTGTTTACATTTCTGCTCTGTTGCACCTTTGCAGCCACGCTTCTCACACACGGAAGTAAACTGGTAAAGCTGATCACCACAATGTCAGCCTTTTTCAGAGCATTGTACACATCCCTCTGATCCATCAGGTCGCTAAACTAGAATCCATTGCTTTGAGGTTCTGCAGAACTTTAGCCCGCTTTGCTAGCATGTTAGCTAAGCGCATTAGCCTACTGGCTGCTGCCGTGCTTCATTGTCTATCCTATTTATCTGAGCCGCTAAAAAGCACAGCAATCCACGTTTTCATATCTTACTGGCAGCAACATGGCTGAGAGTTTCTGTTTGGTATCCATTCCAAGTAAAAACTAAATAGTTCATGTCTCATAACAACAGAACCAGCTGCTTCTGGCTGCTGTCTTCCTGTTGTCTTGTGCAGAGTAGAGCTGCTCAAAGAGGCTCCGTGTGCTCTGCTGCCAACTAGCGGTCAGAGGGTGAAGTGGACAACAAGAGTCAGACGCTGAAAGACGCTCAGAAATAATTAAATAAATATCGATCTGGCAGCATTTTGAATTGATACAAGTATTGCCAAATGACGTATTGCGATATATTGCCGAATCGATTTTTTCTTACACCCCTAGTTTAAAGGGTCTATATCGTGATATTCATAAGCCTTTCAAAGTAAACTATATCCATATAAACGTTACCTTTGGCACACACAAAAAACACATTTTTAAAAATTAAATAGTTTTTTTCATGGGCTCATTTTTCTTCCCGGTGTAGGTACCATAACCAGTCAGCCTGCAACAACCATTCGGGGTTCTTCAACTAGTGCTGACGTCACATTCTGTGATTGGCTGTCCGTTGCTCCAATGAGGTATCAGATAGTGATTGGTCTGGACAAATTACGATACTACCTTAGAAGAAGATATTATGCTGTCCATTGTAAACGAAAAGAGCTCAGACATAGAGCAAGATTATCATCAGTCAAAAGGACCCCAGACGGTTATTGCAGGCCGAATGGTTATGGTACCTACACCGGAAGTAAGTAGACACGATGTCTGAGGCACCGGCTTTCGATTCTTGACGGTGCCGCCTATTTCATGATGTGAACTTAGAGCCAGCTTTGGCAGTTTGTCTGTGTTTCACCCACATTCAATCTGTTACAAAGATGGATATACAAATTGTGCATATAAAATGAAAGGGTTTTTTGCAATCACTGTCTTAGCTCAGATAAGAAAGTGGGTGTGTGTGTTACCCTGGGGGAAGTTCTGGCAGCACAGATTGTTTCTGGAAGGGGCTCTTCCCAATTTGTTACATTACAAATCCACAGTCCAGCCTGCTCAATTTGACCAGTTTCATTGGCCATAAAGGTTTGGTATCCATAACTGTCCCACATGAATAGCTCCAAGAACTGTCTATTCACCAGGTGGTTCTTTCATGCCTGAATCATGCTGTAAAAATCAACTCCACACACTTCAGCATTAACTGGATTTAACTGGATATCCTGTTTTGGGCAAACTTGGCTTTTGAGTCAAAAGCCTGTGTGGCAAGTAGGATACGCCCACTAATTATGAGGCAGCAGTAACAGGCTTGTGTTAATTTGGTGGCGGTGCTTTAAAAGCTCTCCTCTTCTTCGTTCGGACATGAACTTGTGCTGTGCCATACATCCAAGGCATCGGGAAGTGGAGCGGGGGTTGGCAGGCAGGTAAGCCAGGTTTTTGACCGAACCGAACAGGAATTGGCAGCTTATAAGCAGACTCCTTCACAGCTCCCTGTAGACGAGAAATCGGCCAGGGTTTGGCGCATCTGCGGCATGGCGGCAATATGCAAGCGTGACGTAACTCTGTTCACCTAGATCCGCCCTCCTCCGTTATGTTAAGCTGGCCTTCCTACTGCACATGAAAAGCTCTAGCAAACTATTTTTCATTTTTCTTCAGGAACGTGTTTTGGGCTTCATGCCCTTCTCTCCCCGCAAATAGGGGATTAAAACTACTGCTTTGCTTTTATTGTTTTTTTGCTGTGATTTCTGTCCGGGTCCCACCCCCGCCACGACGGAACCGGTTGGAGCGATACGCTCAACTAACGGACACCTCTCGTTGCTGTGGCTTCTCACCAGACTGTGAACGGCTCTCAACAGCCGATCGGTGGTGGTCGGGCGGCTTACCAGCGCCCCTGAACACTAATCACCTTTTTATCTTTGATCCCTTTATTTAATAAATAAAAAAGAAAAAGAAAAAATATATATAAAAAAAGTAAAACAAATGATTAATCACTTATTGAAAATGGTTAAATTGATTGATGTTTAATGATATTACTTCACTTGCTCCAAAAATTGATTCAAAAATCTTTCCTAATGAAGCATAATTTTGCACATGTTTTTAACTTTTGATTCTTGATGAAATTTTGCTATGAAAATTCCCGAAACAGTGTTGTGTCTATTTTACTGATATAGTATTATGTTTTAATCATATGAATGACTTTTATAAGTAACATAATCTGCATATATTTTAGATGACTGATCTGCATTTGTCATGTTGATTTCTAAAATAGTTATTGTTTACATAATAATTAAGTAATTCATCTTTGTCATGTGCTTTATCAATACCTTATGATTTTTAATTCTGTCTGATAAAAACTGGGAACCGGATATTGATAAATCATGTAATAAAATTGTTATAGTATAACGGGGTGGGATTATATAAGTTCGCTTCCTTCTACTCCCTTTCAAGCAATATTTATTAATATGTCTAATTATCCTAGTTACTGTATGAATGTACAACTAATGATTATATTGCTCTGGTGTATTATTTCTACTTAATTGCTTGAAATAAACCATTTCAAATAAAAAAAAATCAAAAATATTTATTTTTAATTGTGATTCTTTTATTGATATTGTCCATTTTATTCTTGTTTCAGGAGGTGGGAGGCCGAGCTGGTGGACTGCTGTCTGGTGGTGGGTCCCAGTGTGCTGTGTGGTTTCCATCACGTGTGCAGTGATTCACAAAAAGGGTGTTTGCTTTGTTTTTTTACACTGTTTTTAACCACCTCGGTAAGCTCCTCCTCCAGAACATTTTTGACTGACTTTTATCAAGGATTGTTTTATTAAAAGGTTTCTTAACATTGTTTTTAACTGAAATCTAATAAATTATATTTTAAAACAAACCACAGCCTCTGCCTTGGTTTAGAGCAGGACCTGCACCTGCCTTATTTTAAAATCTTTTCCTGGGGCTCAGCAGCCCCAGGTGGCATTGTCAACCCGTTTTCTCGTGCTGCCGCACCTGACTTGGATGTCTTTGGTTGTCTTCCATCTGACATACACCACAGCACCATAGCTTTTGTTGCTCCCATCAGAGAATGTAATTGCACAGGGAACACCAATCCTGTCAATTGGAGTGAGGCTATTTCAAAAGTAATGTGACTAAGGTGCTCAGAAAACTCTGATCCCCAGAGCGATAGAGGCTCAGATCTACCACACCAGACAAGACCTAAGGTGTAGGCTGGGCAAAGAGGTGCCTGAAACAATCCAGCACATAACTTCAGGGTGTAAGATGCTGGCAGGGAAAGCATACATGGAGCACCACAATCAAGTGGCTGGAATAATTTACAGGAACATGAGTGCAGAATATAAACTGGAAACCCCAAAGTCAAATTGAGAAACCCCTCCGAAAGTGGTAGAGAATGAGAGGGCAAAGATCCTGTGGGACTTCCAGAACCAGACTGACAGGATGGTAATGGCGAACCAACCAGACATTGTAGTGGTGGATAAAGAACAGAGGAAAGCTGTTTTGGTGGATGTGGCAGTGCCAAGCGATGGGAAAATCAAGAAGAAGTAGCATGAGAAACTGGAGAATTACCAGGTACTCCTAGGAGAACTGGAAAAAGCATAGGAAGTGAAAAAGATAGTGTTGCCCGTGGTAATTGGAGCAGTCAGGACAGTATACTGTCAATACATGTATGTGTATATATATGTATATATGTGTGTGTCTATGAAGATATTGGCTTTTATATGCACCTTTGTGTTTTATTTTTATTCCTATAAATGGTTTGTGTTTCCTGACCAGAGCTCTTCTAGGGCCGGCGTATGGGGGTGGGGGCCTGGGCTTGCTCCGGGGGGGTGGGTGGTGCCGGGTCTGGGGTGTTGGCGCCTCCGGGGGTGGGGCCCCTGGGCTGGGTGGGCCTGGCTCCTTTGCTGGGGGGCTGGGGGACAGCTGTTTGACCACCGGGGGACAGTCTACCAGCTGTCCCCAACTTACCCCCTTCCTCATATAACCTCATATTAGGGTGAGGGAGTGGGGGGTTTAGCCCGCGATGCGCCTTGGGGAGGGGGCTACTTGGCAGTGGCCCCCCTCCTATGGTTGCCGTATGGAGTGGGCCCCCCCTCTTTCTGTTTTATTTGCACCTTAGACATGTAGGGTCCTTGGTAGGGGGGGGTGCTTGGACATCACTGCCAGCAAGCAGCAGATGTCCTCCTGGCACCCTACCCGCCAATTTTAACCGCACCTTAGACATTTAGGGCCCCTTGGTGGGGAGGGTGAGGGGACATCACTGTAAGTAATCAGGAGATGTCCCCTTAGTGCCCTACCTGCCAATTTTAACTGCAGCCCCCTTAATACACACACCCCTCCCCCTTCAATATATACATTCCAACATAAACACACACACATGCACACACACACCCTCTCAAACACATATACACGCACACACATTTTGCAAGGAAGGTGGGACCTAGGACCATCTGTCCCCTACCCCTTCCCTGGTGTGGGGTGCGGGCCCCTTGGCAACGGCGGCCGTGTCCCCTGGGTGCCGGCTTCCTGGGCCCGGCAGTGCTCTCTCCGCGCGGTGGGGGGGTTCACATTACTCCTGAGCCGGGGGTGTTCGTGTCCCTGGGGGTGTGGGTCCTGGTCCTTGCCCCTGAGCGCTGGGCCCCGCCAAATTTCCAACTGTGGCCGAGCCTGGTCGGGCCATATTTACAACGCCCCTTGTGGGCCCCCTTTTTCCCCCGGGGTTCCCCCCTCCTGGGCGGGGGCGGCGGGCCCCTGCCTTGCTCCTCCCTGGACCAACCTTGGGCCGGGTGGGTGGCTGCCTGGAGTGCGGAGCGGGTCTCCCTTGGGGGGTCCTGGCTCGTACCTGGGGTTGGGGCGGGGGGATGCCCGGAACTCCTGGGTGGTGATGGGGTGCTCGTCTGAGGCTGTGGGCGTCCTTCTCCGGTGGGGCCCCGTGTTGGGCTCTCCCGGTGCGGCGGGGGGGCTGCTCTCCTGGTTGGGCTGGGGCGGCGCTCTCTTTCCCTCTGCGCCTCCCTGCTCTCTGGCTCTGGGGGCCTTGCGGCGGACCTGCTGGCCCTGGCCTGGGTGGCGGTCTTGGTCGCCCGGGGGGCGGTTGTTCCCTGCCTGTTCCCGTGTGGCGTTGGGGGGTTTCCGGCTGCCGCTGCTGCTGCGGCGGGGGTCTCGGGGTGGGGATGGCTGGGCACTCTCCCTCCTTCTTTTCACGTTCCACCAGCCATTTTAGAAGAACACTCACCTCAGCACAGGTGTTAGCTCACCTTTGCACTAACAGTTTGCATGACTGAATGACTGAAATATTTCACACTAGTTGGTTTTAAGGCATAAGTATGCGTGTGAACACTATCTATTTTTTGTGCATGTCGACATGTGGACATTTTTGGAGCTAGCAGGTGTGTTGATAACATTTGAGTGTGTGTGTGGACAGGCCCCGCCCTTTTTGTACTACATTTGAACTTTACCGTAATGATAAACAACCAGTAAAGTTGTTGCTTTATGCTGCTTCATGGTCTTATCCCCCCTCCCCTCCCATTATCACCCTCCTACCCCCCTCTCTCTCCAACATCCCTCCCTTTTTCTTCCCTTCTTTCCTTTTCCGTCCGGTCCAACACCCAAAATTTTCAAACATGGTTGAAATTAATAAAGTTTGGCCTCAATTACAAAAGGGGTTTATTCAGACATACCTCTGGTTTGTCTGAAGATTAATAACCCCTATTGTTAAAGTAAAATATGTCCAACACAAGAGGCCCTCAGCTCTCATCTGCCTGCCCAGCTGTTGGACAGGACAAGTAAAAAAAATAAAAAAAATAAAAAATAAATGGTTTGTGTTTTATTTTTTCTTTATTTTATCTCTATGTTTTATCCACATAGTATTTGTGATGTCATTGGGAATTGTTTTCATTTCAAGGTAAAATTTCTAAAATTTTAGCTTTTTTCTTATTCCTCTCAGATATCCTTCAAAAGAAACAGAAATTTTATGAGAAAAAATTTGTCCTGGGGCATTGTGTCATGGAGCTGTGACTAATGCCCCTATTAGCTATCTATGAAGAGCCCTGCTCCCTAATAAGAACAATATGCTGGAACCAAATGGACTTCAAAGTCACAATAACGAGTTTAAAAAAATTCAGATTTATCACTATATCTTTCATACCCAGTTATGAAGTAATGACCTCATAATTATGATAAAAGATGTCAGTCTAGTAACATCCTGCCTCAGAAATGTGTCTATTTTAGCTGACATTTACAAAGTGGGGAGAGACTATTAGTAACTGTCAGGGTCACAGAGACCCCAGAGCGGATTGTGCCACGTTTAAAATGTGCTTCTAACAAGCTTCTGTCACAGACCAACAGCCCAAAGCACAGCAGAATATTAACTTTAGAGTCAAACTGTGAAAGAACTGTTAAGCAAAAGAATGCGAATTGAGTATATGAGTAAAAGTTTGTTAAAAGTATCAATTTAAGGGGTTTGATGTTTATAATAAAAATAATTATGCAGGCACATACTTTACACTTTTACAGACCGTTCTTATTAAAAAAAATTCAAATGATGTTTTGTTGCTTTTTAGTAAACTTCTTGCTTTTAAGTCCCACTCCAGTCATCTTTTGATCTGTTGTAAAAATGGTCCCAGTGCTATATTAATTGTGATTTTGCAGTTTTTAACCAAAATAATAGAAAAAAAACGGGCCTATTTTAAGACATAGTTTCTACTGAGCAGCAGTAGTTCATTTGAAATTCATCTCTGAGCTGTGGGCGAGAGTGTTGCCACACAGCAGCTACTCCCCGCCCCAATTATAACTCTCTCCTGCTAACCTACAGCCTGTACACCCCTAACCTGGCCAAAAAAAAAGGCGAATAATACTAGAGCTATCCAGCCGTTTTGAGCCAGCTCGAAGGAGAGAGAAAAAAAGAGATGGATGCATCAGAATGGACTGGAGTAGTGACCTTGCAGCCTGCCATAGGAGCTTCTACATCACACCTACAAGCATTTTCAAACTGCAATTTTCTTTTTGGCTGTGCCTGATTCACAATGATTTAAATAAATAAACACTCAGAAATTTTAAGCTCAAATATTAAAAACACTATTTTCATTGCCGTGATTTGATTTAAGCTGTATTACAAAAAATAATAGTAGATGTATCAAATCCCAATATTGTTGTGCCCCGTAACAGTATGCTTTGGCAGCTGCCTAGAGAAGTCGTGTCTTCTTGTTTTCTAAATTTCCTTTCAATGAAATTATGTCTGCTATTTGCAGTTCTGTATTAAAGTTTCATTATTCCCAAACCACGTCACAACCAATGGTAATTTCAATTCTTCCCAACTGTTTCTGTTAATTAGCCTTTGAAGTCCATAGTCCAGTACCGAATTTCCCAAGCCGGGATCAATAAATTATCTTTATCTTTATCTAGTTTTCAGTTGGTTGTTGTCAGGTCCTGTTTTTTCCTTGTTTGGTTAATGATAGTTAAGTGGTTGTTTTTCTATTGTTTGGTATTTGTCTTAATCAGAATATTTAAATGTTCCCCACAAGAATATATCCTTCATCAATGCCACTGCACTTCCACAAGAGCATGTTACTAGTCTAACAGTTGGAACAGCCAAATTGACAAGTTGTGCCTTCGAATGTAAATAGTTCCCAAAAGCTAAAAGTAATGCCCAGGCCCTCACCTAGTTCAGGGTCCCTTACAGAATCTTTTATTTCAAATATTTTGACTTGATTTGAAAGTGCTTTTGGGTCTTTACATGGAGTCCTTTTGTGTTTGTGTTTTCAACTTTTAATGGAAGCTTTCTAAACCCTTGAGACAACAAAAGGCACAGATGTCTCTTTTCATTCTGATTTTACCATTGACAATCACAAACCTTGTAAAAGTGTCAGCAACAGACCTTCAGTAAGACCCAAGGCAGAAGAAATGGACAGATGTTAACCTCAGGGAGGAAGTCTGCTTGTACGCATGTGTACATTCTTTTTTTATTTAACTTGTCCTGTCCAACAGCTGAGCAAACAGATCCGAGCTAAAGATCTCTTGTGTTGGACATATTTTACTGTTACAGCAGGGGTTTATGAATCTCCTGATGCACAAATATATTTGAATAAACCCCTTTTGTAATCTAGACTAAACTTTATTTATATTAACTATATTTGTAACTGTTTTTGTTGGACGGGATGGAAAAGAAGAGTAGGGAAGAAGAGAGAGGGATGTCAGAGAGGGGGAGTAGGAGGATCATTATAGAAAGGTGGGGGGGTAAAAGCATAAAGCACCCTTAATAGCAGAGCAACAAGCAACAAGGAAGTTGCAGGAAGTTTCTCTCAAGTGTAGATGTATAATAAATATAAAAGGGGTGGGGCCTAACCACACACACTCGAATGTTACAAACATACCTGTTGGTTCCAAAAATCTTTACATGTAAACATGTCAACATGTACACAATGCAACTGCCGTTCACAGACGCATACTTTTGCATGCAGACCCACACAAGTATAACATTTTATTCAGTCACGCAAACTATTTGTGCATAGGTGAGCTAGCACCTTTGCTTGAGTAAGTGTTTGTGTTATTCTGGGGTGAATGATGGAAAGTAAAATAAAAAAAGAGGGAGAGTGCCCACCAAAACTTACTTCTAAGCTGCATTGGTAGCCAGAACCCCCAACACCTGCACAAAGGAAAATCGCCCGCCAGGCAATCACACGTGTCACCCAGGCCAGGGCCAGCAGGACCACCACAGGGGCCTCCACCGGGGAACAGAGAGTGCAAGCTCAGGCCCAACAAAAGGAATCCCCCCCCCCCCCCCATCGCAGGGACACCGACAGACCCAGGCTCAGATGTGATGTGATCTCCGGTGCATGGTCTTGCCAGAGAACTCACGGATCAGAGAGAGGGGTGCCTGGCTCATAAAGCCAGCACCCAAGGGACAAGAGTACCGTTCCAGGGTGCCTTGTTCCGCCTCCGAGGGATGTGTTGGAGTGTATATTGCTGTGGGGTAAACGGTGTGTGTACTTAAGGGTGCAGTTAAAATTGGCGGGTAGGGCACAAGAGGACATCTCCTGATTGCTCACAGTGATGTCCAAGCACCCTCTCACCAAGGGGCCTACATGTCTACAGTGCAGTTAAAATTGGCGGGTAGGGCATCTTGTGGAAAAGTTTATTCATTTCCATAATATCATTCAATTTTTCAAGTATTTTTTTTGTTATTTTAAATAAGACCCCCTTTTGTTTTTAGAACTACCCTAATCCTTGGTGGCATAGATTCAACAAGGAACTGGAAACATTCCTTAGAGAGTTTGGTCTATAATGACATGATAGCATCACATAGTTGCAGCAGATTTGTCGGCTGCACATCTGTGATGCCAATCTTCTGTTACACCACATCCCAGGTGCTCTATTGGGTGGAGATCTAGTGACTGTGGAGGCCATTTGAGTACAAAAATCTCATTGTCATGTTTAAGACACCAGTCTGAGATGAATGCTTGAAGTAACCATCAGAAGATGGTCTTAGGGGCCACAAAGTGGGCTGTGAATATCCCCCACACCATTACACCACCACCAGTAGCCTGAGCCATTGATACAAGGTAGGACGGATCCATGGTTTCATGTTGTTGACACCAAGACCAACCTAACTGTGACAATCCGAAGTTTGTAGCAGAAAAAAAGACTCATGAGACTAGGCAATGTCTTTCCAATCTTTTACTCTCCCGTTCTGGAGAGTCTCTGTGTATCATAGCCTCAGTTTCTTGTTTTAACCTGACAGGAGTGGCACCCTGTGTGGTCTTCTGCTGCTGTAGCCCATCTACCTTAAAGTTGGACATTATTGTGCGTTCAGAGATGCTTTTCTGCTATCTGGTTAATTGAGTTGCTGTTGCCTTTCTATCATTTGAAACCAGTCTGGCCATTCTTCTCTGACCTCTGACATCAACAAGGGATTTCTGCCTACAGAACTGCTGCTCACTGACTATTTACTCTTCTCGGACCATTCTCTGTAAAACCTAGTTGTGGGTAAAAATCCCAGTTGATCCGGAGTTTCTGAAACACACCGACCAGCCTGGCTGCCACCAATAACAATGCCACATTCAAAGTCACTTCAATCACCTTTCTTCCCTATCTATCTATCTATCTATCTATCTATCTATCTATCTATCTATCTATCTATCTATCTATCCCCAGCTGGTAGGTAACTTGCAGCAGGAAAAACAGGAGCCAAGCTGTCAACCAGTTGAGCTGTCAATCAACTGGAGAACTGACTGTGTCCCATACATCGCACGACTCCAAACAGTCTCAGACAGGAGGAGGCATGAAGAGAAGCTGAGAGCAAAATCTCCTTTCTGGCATAGCAAGGCCATTTATCTTGAACACACAACATTGAACATTGCACAGGGGTCATCATCCTCTCCCACACTCATGGTGCAACAAAAAGAAACAAACATAACAGGAAGAATAAACTAAGGTGGAACAATAAAACTGCCTTATGAAAAGAAACGTGTGCAAAAAGTAATGCTCATGCTGAGCCCTATTTTGATCAGGGGACCGAATCCCACAATCCCCTGCTGCTAACAGACACAAAATGCATGTGACCGCCACTACAATATATATATATAGGGACAACATTTTAAAATGTAAAAATATCAGCCTTTGAAGAAACTTGCTTTCACACCTACCATGGCAAACTTGCTCCAACTGCTGTGAGTAATAGTAGTAAAGTCATCACACATCTGAATTACTGCTTTAACTCCTGGAAAATTCAGACCTAAAAATAGATCCACATGAGTCAGGATTCGAACTTGCAGCTTAGAAAGCTTTCCCAATCTGCTTTAAAAAAGCCATGCGCTATTTCAAAGATAGCCGCAAGATAGCAGAGGAATGAAGGCAGGAGAAGAGGCGACTTTGAGTCCTTAAAACAGAAATGGATCCTGCACAGACAGAGAAAAGTGAATAAGGAAAAAAGACTGACAAAGCAGCGTGTGTTTCATAAAATAAAGAAAAGAAAGGGGGTGAGCAGAGGAGCAGTGTTATCAGGACGCCCCAGCCTCAGCAGAAATGATGTTGCCGTTCACTAACGGGGGAGAGTGGTGGAAACTGCATTTGCATTGAATGAGAGGCCACAGCCAAAATCTGCTGGCTGGACACACGACCCAATAAGGAGCAGAGACTCGAGACCAGCCTGCTTGCTTTACCACGTCTCAAAAGTAATTAATTTTCACCAGCACATGAAGTTGTTTTCCTTTTTGTACAGATTCTCTTTTCTTCCTCTCCTTGCTCTTTCCTCTCAAATATTTGATGCCACTTGCAACGTTTTTTGGTATTTTAAACTGTCAATACAAAGGTTGTGAGGGGTTGTAAGCTAGTAGGAGTGTAAACAATACGATGATGAAATGAGGGAAGACTTGCTGTGCGCCAACAGTCCAGGGGGCTGTTTCAGAAAGGAGGTTAAGTGTAAACTCTGAGTGCGTTAACCCTGAAATTAGGGAAACCCTGGGTTTTCCGTTTCAGAATGGGAGGTTTGTTAAACCAGAGTAAACAGAGTAAGTCAAAGCCGTTTCTGAAAGAGAGGTAACTTATACTCAGAGTCAGTGTCCATGGTTACTTATGCTGTGAACCTAACCTGGTCGGGAGCAGGTTTTATTCTCTAAACTCAAGGTTTCTGCAGGTCCCCTCCCCTTTTTAAAGACGAAGCGGTATTTTTCGCTTTAACCTTCATTGCCCACATTTCCGTCACACAGAGACAGTCTAAGTGACAAGAATGGCTTCTCCTTTTTTGGAGGACCCAATAGACGAGGAGGCTGCATTAATTCGTAGAGAATTACATTTACGTCGTGCGAGGATTTTGAGACCTAGACTCGATTTTCTGTCATTTCCCCATACGTTTTTGTTTGAGCGTTACCGTTTTTCGTTGCAGTCAATTACATATATACAATGAAAACAACATTAGGTATTGCTATGTAGATGTTTCATATGTCAAATATTGTCAACAAAGCCTACATCCATGACATGCTCAAATTTGACCTGTTTGAATTATGTTTTTATACTTCATTTTTAGCTGCTGCTATGTTCTTTTAATTCCTGCAGGATTGCATCTACATGAAAATGAAATCAGGGACATTGAATTAGATCAATGTAACAATTACTTTTTGGAAACACAATTTGCTAGTACTGCTTACTTTCTTAATCTCATATAAACCTACACCACTTGATCAATAAAAGGGTAGACAAAAGTTCACTTTTAAAAACACAATTGCATATATTAATATTAAACTGACCAACGTTTGCAAGAGGGAAAGGTTAACAAAAAAGTCCTCTAAACATTATCAACGTTAAATGCATTTCCCCCCAGATTGGTTCTGTACACTATGCAGCATTTCATGCATTTACACCAGGAAGAACACTTCAAAAGTACACCTAAATATCGCCATTTTTTATTTCACACCTTACGCTATTTAAAAAGTTATTACAGCCAATATTGTATAACAATGATTTAAAATGCAAACTTACGCATTAACCTGAGCAGCTATGTTTTCCCACGCTAACTGTCTCTGTTTTGCAGATGCAGCGGTGTTGCTTTTCTTCTGGAATATGTGCTCATATTCACTGTAACTCTGCAGCAGCACGTCAAGTTCAGCTGGCGAAAAATATGCAGACCTCTTTTTTTCACGGTTGCCATGGTGACTCGTGATATCTGCGCTCCATTGATAATGGCTTCTTATAGTCGGGGTGCGCACGCTTACCTCCGAATCAGTCCACTCAGAATTGATTGACCTAACTCCGATCAGCTTCTTTGAAACAGAAAACTCAGAGTTGTTAATCTCTCGATTGACCAACTCAGAGTTCAAGTTCAACCTCAGAGTTGGTTGAACCTCCTTTCTGGAACAGGCCCCTGCCCACAACTTAGAGCTGGATTTTTATTCAGCACCTGCCTCTCTCCAGAAACTATTTTCTAGAGAGCGACACAGTTTTTTAAATTTTGCCAAAAAATGCATAATCAAACCGAACAACTAAAAGATCACTTTGAACGCTTTTACAATAGATCATAAGATGATCGGAGTGGGACTTCAATTTGCTGAGTACAACAAACATTAAGGGATAAATAATATAAATATTTATTTTAAAAATGCTTTTTTAAGCTAAAACAACTCAAATGTGAGTTTTACATGCACTTTACTGTTGGATATTAGTTTGTAAATTATTATAGTGGCGTAACTAAAGAAAGAGCCCTTTAGCATGTTGCACTAAAATACTATCAGCTATAAACAAGGACTGACCAATTTCCCATCAAATACGTAAAATAAGCAAGAATTTCAAACTCACTCACTCTAAAAGCATGGAGTGATCTATGGCAGAAATATATGCTCCAAGCACTTGTGCATCTGAGGGGTTTAGAAACCAGAGCCAGTCCCAGAATAAAAGCAATAAATCAAAGGAAAATCTTCTAACAGTGAAAAGAAAGCTAACCGCACCTCCACTAGAAAGCAACTAAGTCAGCGAGTTTTTTTGCAAAGCTGTCAGAAGGAAAGCTGTGTGACTGCATTTTAAGGGATTGCGCCCATGCACATATGTTGATTTTGTCTAAACACACATACAGCCCAAAGACTGTAGACTGACAATGGAACAGTATGCAGAAATAAACCACAAAATTCAGTGAGAAGAAACGAGCGACTATTTTTGGTTTAGTATTTCTGAATTTATTGGTTTAAAGTACCACTACAATCATCTTTTGATTTTTTGAAAATTTCCCCAGTCTTTTAATTATGACTATGCGTCGTTTTTTTGTTTTGCTTTTTGGTGAGTTATTAACAATTACTAACAAAGTAGTTTTAACTTGGTACATTATTGATCCATAAGACAGAAGTGAAACCATCAAATTGTGGAAAAAAACAATGCCAAAGAGATTGGTCTTTGAATTCCAACTTTCACTCTTTTAATCCATAAGTAAGACCAAAAAAAAAAGACAGAAAAAGGAGAACAGCCTAAGAAGGGAAACACAGCTGGGGGTACATCCACAGTTTTTTTTATGTCTGCCTTAACTTACAGGGGGCTATCATTTATGTTATGGATCAACAGGAAGAGATGAAAACTGCAGAATAACAAAATAAAATAAAAACAAAGTAAAAGGCAAGGGAGAAATCTAAATAGTTCAGATGAATATGTATAAAACAGTTTGTTGCTGCTATTTAGTCAAATGCTTTTGTTTTTACCTGAATTTTCAGCAGTTTGACCAAAACTTTACAACTTTATTACAGACACTTTATTACATTATGTCTCAAATGTCGTTTTTGGCTGCAGTGGTTAGCGCTCTTGCCTCACAGCAAGAAGGCCTCCGGTTCAATCCCCAGCTGGGGGATGTGAAAAACAACATCAACAGGCGACCTTTCTGTGTGGAGTTTGCATGTTCTCTCTGTGTATGCGTGGGTTCTCTCCGGGGTCTCCAGCTTCCTCCCACCGCCCAAAAACATGCTTCATAGGTCAATTGGCAACTCTAAATTTTTTTTTAGGGGCGGCAGTGGTGCAGCGGTAGGGCGGTCGACCCATGATCGTAAGATTGCAGATTGCAGGTCCCGCCTTGCACGCCCATGTGTCGAAGTGTCCTTGGGCAAGACACTGAACCCCACCTTTGCTCTGGTGGGAGGTTGGCGCCAGTGTTCGGCAGCGGAGACGCCATCAGTGTGTGAATGTGTGTGTGATTGTGTGTGTGGATGGGTGAATGGGACTGTGACTGTAAAGCGCTTTGGGCCTTCGTAAGAAGGTAGAAAGCGCTATATAAGTATAAGCCATTTACCATTTAAATTGTCCATAAGTGTGAATGTGAGATTGAATGGGTGTGTGTTTGTGGACATTCTACCCTGCGACAGACTGGCGACCTGTCCAGGTTGTCCCCTGCCTTTGCTCACAAGTGGCCGGGATAGGCTCCGGCAGCCCCGTGACCCCGAAAGGGAAAAACGGTTAAGAAAATGAATGAATGTCTTTTAATTTTTCTGCAAAGCCTTTCTATCAAACAACAATGGGAATTTTATAAAATGTCATAAATAATTTTTTTTTAGCATTATGAAAATTAGACATTAAAAGAAAAGTTTGTCACATGGACTATGTCACCTTGAACATATCTTCATACCGTCCTTGGCATATGCGTTTAAGCAACCAATTTTATTTAAAAAAAAGTCTATGTAAACCGACATACGTGCATTTCAGGCTTCCACGTTCATAACTTTGCCGTTCACATGTCACTATACAAGTTTTTAAGTCAGTTTTCGGGCTCTACATACAAAACGTGCAGCCATTGAACACGCCTGGAAAGTTAAACCAGTTAAACTTTGACCAATCAGGGACCACTTTTAGGTAGTGACAAATAGATTGACATCCTTTTTAATTCTGATAAGTGCCAACCATTTGAAAACTGATTATAAAGTAAAAATAGATAATTGCAGTTTGTGGGCAGCTATAGAGGATACCAAGTCTTTCATACAGTATATCAGAATAGAGCTGTGACAAAAAACGCCTAAATAAAAAAACCAGGAGGTTTGCATCACTTAGACATTTCATTACAAGCCTCTTCGAACTGTAAGTATCAGGTGGCAACAGTCGCGTGTGAACGGCATATGCTGAAAGTACATTCAAGAGCGTGTTCTTGAATGGTAATCACACACATAGTGTGTGTCGCATAATAGATTGTTTTGCTCTTCTCAACACCTAAATTCTTGCTTTCAACCCAAACTCCCAACCTGCCTCTTTTTGGATTTCATTTCATTTTTGCCTCCTGCTTTGATCTTGTTTATCCGGTACTTAAACTAAGATTTCTAAACTAGATATGGTCTGGTATTTGATTTAATCTAAATTTGAGATTGTCACAATCATTTTACTGGATTGGACATGCCTCCTAACCTTATTGCTCTAGAATTTAATGAGCAAAACACACAAAACGCAGTGGTTAACCCTTGTGCTATCTTAGATGACCCCACCCTTACATTGACGTGTTCTCCCTACCATGACAAAGGTGGATAAAGGTGGAAAGATTTCATGTAATCCATGGACACCAGTGAGGATCACAAATCATTGAAGAAAAAGTTTGAACGCACTGTCTAGTGGGTCTAGACTCTAGATGATCCAACTCCCAATGGTAAAGTGCCTAGGATAGCACGAGGGTTACATGGTGCATTTTTAGGTCTCTATGAGAATGTGATGAACATGTTACTGATAAAGGGAAATTCTTCAGAAAGTGCTAAACCGAAGACAAAAAAAAAACTCTTTACTTTTTTTAACTGTCTTGCTTTTTGTGTGTTTGGATGACATGATGGGCAGGCAAATCAATGGACTGTCGTAGTGTGCTTGTATCTGATGCAAGAATGAAAGTAAGAACGACACATAAGAAAATAGTTGATAAAACATGACAACAGTTTTTGAGACAGCATAGAATTGGCAGAGTACAGGAATTCCCAAAATAAAGGCAGCAGAAAGAGAGCAAGAGTCTTTTCAGGGCAGAATGCAGTT
Organism: Oryzias sinensis; assembly: GCA_037389245.1. Classification (NCBI taxonomy): domain Eukaryota; kingdom Metazoa; phylum Chordata; class Actinopteri; order Beloniformes; family Adrianichthyidae; genus Oryzias; species Oryzias sinensis. The sequence continues at coordinate 18,143,558 of CM074502.1, read as the reverse complement.
GAGTCTGCCAGGAGAGGACCCCCCCTACTGAGTCTGTAATCCCCCGGCCCTGAAAAAGCAAAAATAGAGAAAAGTCAAAAAATCACACTCAAAGCTGACTCGAGTGCTACTCTTAAATAAGGAGGACTAAAATATGATTCGATTATCAGCCTGATGTTAAACTCTTTTGAAGGGTGAATTTTGGGACAGTTTCACTTGCTTACTGGTAACATTGTTGCTCCTTTATCTTTATTAGTTCATGTTTCTGAAAACACTACTTGATTACATTTTGTTGTAGGAAACATGGCAGTGCTGACTCCAGATGGCTCCACAGAAAACCTACAGTTTGTTTGCTCCTTCAAAGGGACATTTCTGGTAGCACTGTTGTGTCATAAGAAACTGCAGTGATGTGGGAGTTTTGTCCATTGGTAGATGGAGTTATCAGAGGTTTAGAATATGGCCAGAGTGAGACTCCAAATCCAAACTGAGTTAAATGGGAGGCTTCACAGCTGACAGGGAGGACTAAAGCAGAGGGGACAGACCAATTTAAAGATCCACTCAGATCATCTTTTGATCTGAGTGCATAATTCAGAGCCAAAACCCACAATTTGCAACCAAAAGATATAACCCACAGCACAAGCACAATGACAATTGTCATTTTGGTGGAGCTCATCTGACTGTGCTGGCATCCTCCGGTTACATAAAGTACACGTTTAGTCATTTAATAATGTAAAAGATTTCAAAAACATGCAAACTCACCTTCTAAACTGGTATGTTGACGTAAGACTCTGAGTCATTCGGTAGCCAATGGGCTTCTGGATGTTGGAGATGTTCCACCTCCCCTCACTTTGACTGACGTGTTGCTGATTTTATGTGTCGACATGTTTTAGAATAAAAACCGCAAAAAAATAAAAGCGCGACTCAAAAAGACAACTTCAGAATAAAAGCGTACCTCAAAACGACGATTTCAGAATGGTGAGAAAACAAATTGGCAGCTGAGAAATTTGATTGTGCTTTGAGTTAGATCTTTTGGTTGCAAATTGTGGGTTTTGGTTCTCATTTTCTGCATTTTGATTCACTTATTTGTGGTTTTGATTTGCAATTTTACGGTTTTAATGCGCAATACATTAGGCGCTGACTTGACACCATACATAACCAGTTAATTACTCACAAATTCGAGAGAGAAAAAAAATTATATGAATTTAATCTTGTTTATTTATTCATTCTGAAAGCCGGCCTTGCGTTTATTCTGAAGACAAAAAAGACACTAGTCTTTGTTGAAGGTTGGCTATTATTACCTCAATGACTAGATACAGTATGGTACCATATTTATGACAGCAGGGCAGAGTTTTTCCCCTGATCATGTACTGTCTGTTCGCCCACATTTCAATCTCTTTTTCTTTGGTCAAAGGAGAGGATTAACATGTCAAAAATGGGATTTTTCCGTTCTTCCCACAATTTCCACTTACCTTTGCCCTCCTGCATGATTTACTGCCAGAGGGTGGGACAAAGAGGATTAACATACGGAAAAGGCAAAGGGTCATTGGAGATCAAAGAAAAATATAGACTGACCTTTTAAAGAGACCGTCTTTAATTAAAGATAAGAGCCTTTTAAAGTGACATCCCAACATACCCAGCTTTTACTGGAAACTGCATCATTACCCTTAACACTAAAAGTCCTAAGGCACAGCCGTTTGACTGTTATACCTATAGATCCTGCCAGTCAGTCGATCGACTAAAAGACTTTCAGCTAATATCCTAAAGCAGCTGTGAACGGCTGCTTTTCTGATGTAAATAAGGCACTTACTGGTGCACCATAGCTGGGGCTATGCTGAACAACTTCAATGAAACTTGTTTTTCACTTTGTCATCTTGGGGAGAGATCAACAGACATGGGCTTTTTCCTTCACTAACATTTATTTATGGAAATCGTACAAAAACAAGACAAGACTTAAATACAGACAGGGCAGACAAGACACAGGTGGACACGATCAGGGCTGATGGGGACCAAAGGATGTAAAACTCAAGAAACCAGACAAGACAGGAGACTTTCAAAATAAAGCAGGAAACAGAAACTAGACAGAACAAGGACCAAAAACAAGACGACAAATTCAAATCATGACATGGCATCTCTTTTCTGCATTTGCCACATGTGTATCTGTAGCAGTCAACACATCGCATACTAGCATGATTATTTTCTTGCATTGATGCTTGACCTGACACATGGGTCTTTTTCCTGGGCTGGGTGTGGAAGGTTGTTGCCGAAGCAATTGTTCTTTTTTTGCCTTCTTTGCACCCACACGAGTGAGGCAACTCTCTCGCAAACTCCACCAGGAAGTCCACCCGTCTCTCCTGCCTCCCGATGCATGCTTGGTACAGCACATGCGCATTTAGTGCTGCCATGTCAACAATGTTATAGAACACAGCGTCTGGCCAGCGCAGTGTTCCTTTGCGAACCGTGTAATCCCGCACCATCTGGTCCATCACATCCACTCCGCACTTTGTGATGTTATACAGGGTGACTGTGTTTGGCTTCCTTTTAGTTGTTTTCTCAGTCTGAACCTCGCTGTGCATGCTGCTGAGAATGTAGACGGTCTTCTTCTTTTTGGGCGCATACACCGTCAGCGTGGCACCAGTGGTTGAAAATACCTAATAAAGATAAGTTGTTATTTTCATAGCACTTTAACACACAAATTAGAAACACAAACATAGAGCAACAAAAGACCTGCAACATACCTGAGTGGGGAATTCATCACAGTCTGTCTGCCTAGTGGGTTGAGGAATTTCCCGGCGAATCTTGTTGAGTGTGCCGAGGATGGTGGTTTTCCGGCTAAGCAGTTGTTGCGCAAGTGACAGCGATGTAAAGAAAATGTCTGTAGTAACATTTTTGCCCTTGTCCAGGAATGGGTCCATCAGCCTCATCACAACATTTTCAGACAGTCGCTCCCCACTGGGACGACTGGGGTCCTTGCCAAGATATGGGAGGACATTGCAAATATACTTGGATTTCAGTCGCAAGCCACCCAAAATTTGATCCCAAACCTGTAAGGTTTAGTCGCAATATATTGCAGGAAACAGCAGCAAGTCTTTGATGGGAAAACCTGTTCGTCAACAGTGATGTGCTGACCGGGGTTGTAGGATGTGATGCAGTTGGTGACAAATGATCCCCACACAGTATAAGTTGCAGCAAACTTATCAGTCTTTACTCGCTCGCTGCGGGTGGACCTGTCAACAAAGCATAGGTGTTGCATGATGTCTTGGAAGCGGTCACGGGACATAGTTCCAATGATCTGTGGGTTTCCCAGGTTTGCTAACCAGCTAAGGCCAGGAGAAGTATCTCAAGTCGCCTTCAGAGCTTCCTCTGTTTCATCACTCTGGACATGCTTCATAGCATTCAAGAATGGACAATTCAACATGCACAGCACACAGAGCATGTTGATTGGTTTATGGCCCTCCCGGAACTAATGGCATTTATTGCAATTGTTATCTTGCGGGGGCTTACTAAGGTTCCATCACTATGTGACTGCTGGTCAGCAAACCTGGGAAACCCACAGATCATTGGAACTATGTCCCGTGACCGCTTCCAAGACATCATGCGACACCTACGCTTTGATGACAGGTCCACTCGCAGCGAGCAAGCAAAGACTGATAAGTTTGCTGCAATTTCTACTGTGTGGGGATCATTTGTCACCAACTGCATCACATCCCACAACCCCGGTCAGCACATCACTAACGGCGTTTACATGGGCAAAAGCGATCGGAATGAATGCCTGATCGGAAAGAAAATGCGTCATGTGCGCCGTTCGGAATACTTTGCCCTGATCAGACTCGTTCGGATCAAAATTTCTTTCCGATCGAGATAGGTGGGTTATACCGATCATTGATCCAATCGTGGAGCATGTAAACGGTCATTCCGATCGTGTGTCACTGCTGCTCTGGTGTACGTCATGCATAGACGGTGTTTCGCTTAGAGAAAGCTTTGGAGCGCATACGGGACTGACCAGCTGCTCTGCCGAGGCCCTGCGTAAAGCGCCGCTCCGCTCTCGCCCCTCTGGGTCTCCCCTCTCTTTCACCCCTCACGAGGGAGATGCGGGGGGGATGCGTGCCCACTGACGTCTGGAACCGGCACTCGAGTTCTGCATTCGGGCTTCGGTGCCGGTGGACCGAGTGAACCTCTCTGAGCAGAGCAGCTGGATTTAATAATGTGTTTGGGGGGAGGGTGCTTTGTTACGTGTGTGTTTTGTTGTTTTGTTATGTGTGAGAATTCGGACTGCGAGCCCAACCGCCGCTCTGGGTTAGCGGCTGCCGGACTCACGAGAACAGAGCAGAGCTCGAGCCGCCAGCTTACACAGCCGCCCTGGGGTAGTGTGTGAGCTTTTCAGAGCAGAAATGCCGCTCAGTCCTTAGAAACTGTTCAATATATCACGTGGATTTGTGTTTCCCAGTTGTGCCCCGACAAAATAAAGGCTGATGTCATTCCCACACATTTACGTGCAGCCAAGCTGCAGATTGCAGCGTGTCCCGCATGGTTGGTCCTGGATTTTGTGTCCATCAAAAGGCTAATGTTGTTAGCCCGTGTTCTTAGCCTTTCCTAACACTGAGTTCTAGGACCAGCTCCATTCTGCCACAAAAAAGCACTGACCACACAGATTAAATATAAAATGATGAGCGAACAGGCACTTCATGATATTCATAACATTAATAAAAGCCAGTTTGGAAGATTGCCTCGTATATTACCGAGCTGCTGCATAAATATATGTGACAGCAAAGGTTTGTTTACAATGTGACACACATTCCTTCCTGTATTTTCGACACTACTGTGCATGCCCAAATGATTTATTCCGACCAAAAGTGTGGGCCATGTGAACGTTTCTTCTAATCGGAAAAAGGTTTTCTGTGCCCATGTGCATGGGTGAATTTTAACCCAACCATTGATCCGATCAGGATATTTTGCCCATGTAACCGCGGCTACTGTTGATGAACAGCTTTTCCTATCAAAGACTTGCTGTTGTTTCCTGCAATATATTGCAACTAAACCTGACAAGTTTGGGATCAAATTTTGGATGGCTTGCGACTTGAAATCCAAGTATATTTGCAATGTCCTCCCATATCTTGGCAAGGACCCCAGTCGTCCCAGTGGGGAGCGACTGTCTGAAAATTTTGTGATGAGGCTGATGGACCCATTCCTGGACAAGGGCAAAAATGTTACTACAGACAATTTCTTTACATCGCTGTCACTTACGCAATGACTGCTTAGCCGGAAAACCACCATCCTCGGCACACTCAACAAGATTCGCCGGGAAATTTCTCAATCCACTAGGCAGACAGACCGGGATGAATTCACCACTTAGGTATGTTGCAGGTCTTTTGTTGCTCTATGTTTATGTGTTTCTAATTTGTGTGTGAAAGTGCTATGAAAATAACAACTTATCTTTATTAGGTATTTTCAACCACTGGTGCCACGCTGACGGTGTATGCGCCCAAAAAGAAGAAGACCGTCTATATTCTCAGCAGCAGGCACAGTGAGGTTCAGACTGAGAAAACAACTAAAAGGAAGCCAAACACAGTCACCCTGTAGAACACCACAAAGTGCGGAGTGGATGTGATGGACCAGATGGTGCGGGAGTACACGGTTCGCAAAGGAACATGGCGCTGGCCAGTCGCTGTGTTCTATAACATGGTTGACATGGCAACACTAAATGCGCATGTGCTGTACCAAGCATGCATCGGGAGGCAGGAGAGACGGGTGGACTTCCTGGTGGAGTTTGCAAGAGAGTTGGCTCACTCGTGTGGGTGCAAAGAAGGCACAAAAAGAACAATTGCTTCGACAACAACCTTCCAAACCCAGCCCAGGAAAAAGACCCATGTGTCAGGTCAAGCATCACTGCAAGAACAATCATGCTAGTATGCGATGTCTTGACTGCTACAGATACACATGTGGCAAATGCAGAAAAGAGATGCCATGGCAGTGCCATGGTTGTGAGTGATTCCTGAAATGTACTCATTGACATTTTGTAATTTGTAAATATTTGTAAAAATGTCAGTTTTTGTACGATTTCCATTAATAAATCTTAGTGAAGGAAAAAACCAATGTGTGTTGATCTCTCCCCAAGATGACGAAGTGAAAAACAAGTTTCATTGAAGTTGTTCAGCATGGCCCCAGCTATGGTGCACCAGTAAGTGCCTTATTTACATCAGAAAAGCAGCCGTTCACAGCTGCTTTAGGATATTAGCTGAAAGTCTTTTAGTCGATCGACTGACTGGCAGGATCTATAGGTATAACAGTCAAACGGCTGTGCCTTAGGAGTTTTAAGTGTTAATCACCAGAGTTGTTGCCGGTGACAGCTAAATGACATATGCTCTTTGACAGACCAACAATCCTCAACCATGTACGGGATCATGTGAATCAGGGGATTCAGATGCGAAGAAAAGTGGCTTGTCACATCAGCTTTTCACATCTGCTTCACATCGACTTTGCACCATTATGCAAAATGTAACGTGTTGCTGAACGTAAAGCCGTTTTTCACTGTGGCAGATTTAACTAATGTACATCAATTGCGTAAACATTTCAGTACTGTAAAGTGTTACATATCAGTGGAAGGCTGTTTTACTCCGCTTTGGAATTCGCTTGAATCCTGTTAATTGTGTCAGCGGTTGAACAGTTATGGTGGTCAAAAGAATGTCAACACTAGAGCTTGAGCTCCAGTGTGAAAGGGTTAAGAGACGGGGTGCATAGGACATAGGCTATGTTCACACCGCAGGCTGAAACGACACAATTCCGATTTTTTTTTTGGCCCCTATGCGACCTGTATCTGATCTTTTCATGACAGTCTGAATGACACAGATCCGATCTTTTCAAATGCTACCCAGGCCACTTGGGTATGTGGTCCTGAATCTTATACGCATCTGATATTTTAAAAATGCGGCCTCCGTCTGAACGGCCAGGCCACATGAATCCGACCCGTATGTCATCGAGACGATACAAACATCGTCATTCTGTGTTGAAGTAGAAGTAGACGAGAACATAAACATCAACCATGGTGGACAATGCTGCTGAGACCAGTCAGTGGAAGGGAAGCGAGGTCACCGATTGCATTAATATTTGGGGTGACAGCTCTATTCAGGCCAAACTCGAGGGCTCTTGTCGCAACTGGGCGGTTTTTAAAAAAAATTCCAGCGAAATGGCCAAGCGTAGTGTTGAACCTTCCCCGCAATGACTTTTTTTCCCTTTCCAACCATGGCCAGAAGTGCGGGGGACGGAATGCTGATCCTCCTTCGGTGTTCACTTCCCCGTTCGGACCCTCAGATTCTCCAGAGCGGGTTAATAAAGAGTCAATAGCATTAATTCTGGGGGAAGCCTTCTTTTTTTACCGTTCTCCTTCCTCCTTAACACACAACATGAATGCGCCCCCCACTTCCCCCTCATTCCCTACACTGCACATGCTCTCTTCTCTCTTACACACACACATACACGCGCGCGCGGCCCCAGGACATAAACATCCCCATTTCTCAACAGTGGATACAGACAATCCCGAGTCCAATGCCTTCTCAAAATGAGAAGATTTTAATTGTGCTGGCTTCTTTGCAAAATTAAATTTAATATTGCAATAAGAGCTCCGCTGTTGACAACACTGTTGTTGACATCCATTGCTAACGTTAGCTACTTCAGCAAACAACGGGTGACGTCGTTCAGTACTCGTCTGCGTCAGTTCTGGGTCATTTCACGGTCACACAGGAGATCCCAATAGTTCGGATTTAATTGGAAATGTGAACAGGATTGCAAAAAAAACGATTTCTTTAAGAAAAATAATCGGAATTGAGCATTAAGCCCTGCAGTGTGAACGTAGCCATAGTAGTTCAAGCCCATAAAAGAGGATCCTATACCTGCATATCACTTTCCAAATCAAAACCTTTGTGTAACTTCTACAATGTTTATCAAATTTCAAAAAAGAAGTAAAGTTTTTGTTATTTATAGGTATTTTTAATCAAAACTAAACAACTGAGTGGGTAACTCCTGCGTAAGAGCTTACCGGACTTCTACAGACAGACTGTAGAACACTGGTAGAGCTTTTTTCCCCCCACATGATTTGTGTGAGACATTTCTTGTGTTTGTCTAGGTTTAGTTTGGCTCTTCACTTTTTTGTTTTTCAGGCTATTGCTACTATGCTATATAACTTAACTACACAACACCTGCATCTTTTAACAGGTAACACGTCTTTATACAGATTAATAACTGCTTAATCATAACTGCCCTTACGGGTAGATTTTTACCAATACGTCATATGTGCATCACCCTTATGAATACTTGACAAAACACTTACCACACTCAACAATTAACCGAAAGTAATACAAAGATCACAAATGCCACATCTGTTAGTATCCTAATGATTTTAGTGGCATTATTTGTTTACTGTAAGGTCGTGCTTGTAAAATTAAATAAATAAATAAAAGATTTTGCATTCTGCTCATGATTACTGCTTGGCACGAGTTTCTTTCTTTTCATGTTTGTTTACAGTATGTTCAGGGGGCATGCCAGCTTCTCAATTATCTCAATAAATCAGGTGATTTAGCAGCCCTTCAAACAGCTCCTGCAGAAAACCGCATGTAGCTTATGCAGAAACATCTTCTTGTTCCATAATCATTTGACCTATTTTGCAGAATCAAAGAGAGAATCAATGCCTTCATTTTGCTAAACCGTTGAACTTTCATTTAAGTGACTGACTGATATGACAAATCTGACTCACAACTAATGATTGAGAAAGCACAAGTTTCTTAATATTTTCCTCACTATAAGACGCATTTAAAAGCCTTTTTTTTTAAATGACAGTGTGGCTAATAATCCATAGCACCTTATACATGGATTAATTCCGGTTGTTTACTGATGTGTTACCGGCATAGTGAGTTTAGATTTAAAAAGTTCAACAGCAATGACTGGCATTGTTAACTAAATTTAAAGAATAAATAAAACAGATTTAGATTTCTTTTCAAAAGGCATTGAGAAATTTGCCTGTGGCGGACAAGGCTTTGCTCGCAATGTTATTAATCTTAAGGAAATTCCACTTTCATTTCACGCCTCATGCATAATCAGAGTCATTATGTTTTGTGTTGTCCATCTTAATATATTTCAATATCAGCTTGACACTCTAACAAGGTCAAATTTGACATGGTGGGGGTGTCAATTTCCCATTTTAATTGTTTTATTATTAAGTACATTTTTCTTCGACCACGTGACAACACGCATTGATTTTTTTAGGCAGTATTTCATTGTAATTCATGTCAACTGTGTGAAAATACTGACAATAACCAGAACAGCAGACACTGAAACAGGACGTGCATCACGCTGTTGACATTAAGTGAAGAATAATGGTCAGTCAGAAACAGATGTTTACTAGATGAAAAAAAACAAAAAAAACAAGAGAAACAACATGGAAAAGCACCTGAAACCACAACAGTCTGGTGCCACATCGACTCTGCTTTTCCAAATGAGAAGCTGTTCTGGGATTCCACAATTCTGCTATAACCTCTCTTTTTAAAAAAGCGTTTTCTGAATTATTTTATATTCTGTGTTTTATTGTAATTTACAACGTCAAAGTGAAGCACTTTTTGATTTTTATCTTGAAAGGTGCTATACAAATAAAGTTCATTATTATTATTATGCTGTGGTTGCCTGAAAGTTTCCACCTCAAGATAAAATCTATTTTAATGCAAGAACATGGCAGAAATCATAAAAGAAAGTTACTATATAAAAACCTTCCTATAAGGTTTTTTAAACCCAGTGTGTTTTCTGTGTAGTTAAATGCTCTATCAGTAAATCCTACTTTGGATGTTTGATTTATATTGATTTTACTAAAAAACAAACTTTCTGATCTGGAACCTAGTTTAAACAACATTCACAGAAAGAAAAGAAAAAGTTGCACATATCTATACCGTAAAAACTTAGGAACACAAAACAATACATGAAGAACTACAATGTTCTACATCCTTAGATTTTAATGTTTGCATAATTGAGCTTGGACTGAACCGCATGGTGAAAAAAAATCCTAATGAACATCCTCGTCTTGGTCTATTAAGTTTTTTGAAGAAACACAAGGCTGTTCTCTTTGAAAACAGTTGACTTTGATCTGTATTTCCACAGTTACAGTTATTTGGGTTTTCTATCAGTTGTTAATGATGTCCAAATTCACTGTTGTCCCTTTCTACTCGTCTTTTTTTCAGCCGGCAAAAAGTGGTCCAGAAAGTCAAACAAAAAATCAAAAATAATAAAACTGTCCTGATTAAAACTAATTGGGATTATTCAAAAGGGTTGAAAATACAACCACACACAGACAGTAAAAATGTTCCTCGGCACAGCTTTAGATGTACCATATTTTTTGAAGAATTAGTCCCTTTTTTTGCATTTTAAAAAATAAATAGCAACAACCACAAGAGAGCTCTGTAGAATGTGCTACAGATAGCAACGCAGAGGAAGAAGGGCCGCTCAGTCTCTCAGTCTGTGTCCATATTCACACCCTAATCCCTAACTACTAAAAAACTATATAGTGCCCAGGATTTTAAAAGCAATTTCGACACCATGCTCACTGTTTTTTTTTAAACAGCGAATAAGATGTCATCGATTTCACAAAGTTTAAATCTAATTGATGTGAGTGTTTTGTGACGATCTTTTATGAATCCGCTGTCTTCTGAATATATAAAACATAAATGGTTTATTAAAAAATACATCTAAATACATTTTTTTGACAAAAATTGTTCCAACGAAATGCATTGTGGTCTATATTCGCCAATCTAGTGAGCATTGATATGCACACTGGATTTTTGCAGAGACTTCTGGGAGATTTCAGGGGCACTCGATTTTGGAACTTTAGATTCAGACAGCACTACATAATGGCAAACGCACTATAAAGTGCACTACGTAGTGAGTAGTGAAGGAATTCGGACACAACGTCACTCTTAACCGGACTTGACAGAATTGTTCCAAAGCGACACAGGATTAAGAATTTAATGGATTTAGAGTTTAGAGGACTTCTTAGCATTTCCTATATGCTATGGATATCGGAATAATTGTTATTCGCTATTACGGTATACTAGATTCATGCTATATTTCAGTAAGCTAAATTCAGTCTATTATTGTTATCTATTCCATTAGTGTGATTTGCCTTAAAGATGAAATGTCTGGTTTTGTTCCACTATTTTGATATAGAAATTTCTCCCAAAGATGCGAATTGTGATTTTTTCTTCTTTTGAAAACATTTTTTAGCTGCTGCGACATCTACACCAGAGCGACTTATAGTCTTCAAAATGCAGTCATGGAGCAACAATTGAATCTGTATTTTTCTGATGTATCAAATTAACTTATGTTAAATAAAAACAAAAGAGCCATACAGAACCAGACTTCTTCTGCTCTTCCCATCTACATTAAACTTTCAGGAGGTGAGGGACACACTTTGAAATTCACTGCATTATCTTTGTTTTTTTGTTTTTAGTGGAAATGACTCAGCAAAGAGTCTGGGCTGAAATCATTTTTTAACTCATTAAGAAAACAGAGTTCTTTCTGGTGTAGTTTATCTATTACAGCAGGTGGACGGGGCACGAGTGACAACACCTGCTGGTTGGTATTCTGCGCACTGTGCATGGGGCCCATTAGTGCTGTTCAAGTAACAGTTGGAGTCTCCTGGTGCCTGGCTATTGGTATTTAGAAAATTAAACAATCAGAGAGTAGTTTCTGTTGGCCTCCTGCGGGTGTCTTATGGGCGCTTACATCTCACCTGCACACCCCATGCGTGCACCATTTGTGCACAGTCAGTAGGGACTCGGTACTCACAGCTTACTAATGACTAGTTTGTACAACAGCATCACCTGTACTTCCTAAGTGTGTGTAACTTACGTTATCCTTAACGTTATCCTTACGAAGACTTCACGATACACTTACCACAACCACGGCAATGGTACGTTCCATGTTTATGACGTCAACTGCAAGACACACCTGTGGTCCCTTCAAGATGTAGCTGCTTCTGTGTTACGAGCCGAGCCTTTCGGGGGCGGATGAGCTTTCTCCTCGCTTTGGATTGTTAGTTATGTTCATTGAAACCAGCTGTCTTACTGTGTAATTTAATTGACAAAAGAGTTCTCAGCATGAATTTTGCATCAGAACAAAAGTTGTGGCTCTGTTGAACTTTTTTCATTAATTAATATGTATTATTTAAATTATTTCCAAAATGTGGCAGCTTTTTGCAGTGCTATTTCTTACTTTTGGAGCCTTTCTGCTAAATTTTTCTCTGCTGAATTGGGATTTTTCTTTTCATGCGGGTTAATTTCCTGTTTGCTTTCAGCAATAATTGCCAGTATTCTTTTGTGCTTACTTAACATCTGCTGTGATGAATAGCTGGTGGGAGTGCCGTGTCCATGAGGGACAAGCCGATTGAGCATTCAAAAGTCCAACTAATGGATTTGGGCCCCAAATGACAGGCGTTTTGGGAAGGAAATGTTGAGGCTGCATGACCAGAACAAAGTAAAGGAAAGCCACGGGGTTTCATTGTCATGGGGATTGGCGTGAAGTCCCACAAAAATGGTAAGTGCTGATTAAACGAGAGCAAAAATTACTGAAAATGGCACAATAAATGTCACAAAATAAGACAATGCAAATGTGTTACATTTGTTTTTGATTATCCCCTGATAAATTTATGTTTTTACTCTAATTCATCATACACAGCCAGGTTTGTCAGATGTTTTCTTTTTGCCTCCCTTCGCCACCTCTTTTTTGCTGTAAAAAATCAAGACGCATAGATCTGCTCTTCTGCAACATCTTCCTTGTACCTTTTTTTAGGAGTTTTTCCTTACCGCAAAGGGGGTCTAAGGGCAGGGATGCCAGTATAACTTAGTCAGTTTGTCAGTTCTATTTAGTATTTTCCTATCGAACTCTATGTATTCATCATCCTTTTGAGTTCACGTTTCACTTTTTCAATTACCGATACGAAGCCCATTGAGACGACTGTTGTTGTGCATTTGGGCTATACAAATAAAATGAAAAAAATTAAGAAAATAATGCTCCACCAGGTGGTGTCACAATTGTTTTAAACTTGACCTCATGATGTCGTAATGGCTGATATGGTATAGCCAGAACCAATTCCTGACCTGAAGCAGAGACTGCGCGATGGTACCCTACCCCGAAGTGGCCTGCAGGACTGCATAGCACTTGTAGAAGAGCCGAACACATTGCCTCAGAACAACATCAGGAGGCTGGCGAGTCGCATGAGACGTCACTATTGCAACAAATGATGGAAAAGGTCAAAATTTTATTTGGTCAAAGTTTTATTTTTGGCCATCTTTGATATTTATTACTTTGAAATTAAGAAAATAATAAACTAATGACATTTTTTCCCATTTATTATTAATAAGATCAAAGGAACTTTTACACATTTCATTTAAATTCAGACCAAATTGGAAAAAAGCTCATGTAAATAACAATATCCCTTTCTCATTGTGACTTGTAAATGAAGCAAATGCTTGACTATAACAACTTATTCTGGATAAACACTTCAGCATCAAGTACGGATGTTTCTCCAGATCTTACACTCCAGATCTTACAGATCAGTGTCCTGACTTTTTTTTTCGAAAAATCTTTTAATTGTTGCATGTTTTTAAAGGAAGGCACCATATCCAAGTCATCAGCAGCGTAGATATCTAGAAACAAACAGAACAATAGAATTTGAGGAGTGGAGCTAGATACTTCATAGAGTACTGTACAAACTGGTTATACATGGAACAATGTGGCAGAGAAAAACACCCTGCTGCTCTGTATAAAAGCATTTCCCGCAGCACCTCTGGGTGTCAGCAGTGCAGGGTCGTGAATAAAGCTGAAGTTTGTTTTTGCGTCAGCCTTGTTTCAATGACCTATTGAGAAAATGTGTTTCTTTAAGTATAACATTCAGGTATTTGTTTTTATTTGAAAAGAAAGATTGATAGTTTAAAAAAAGTCCTTGCTCTTCCAAGTTAAGTGGAAAATAGTTTATGGTGTATTGCAACTGCACATTCAGTGTATTATTACATGCACAAATACCGAGAATTAAAGAAGGTAAGGCTCTATGAGACATTAATTGCCTCTCTGAAAACACATTATTCTGGTTTTCTGTCTACATATATGCATTTTTTTGTGAAGTAAATACAAGGATACAGTTATAAATAACAGGCATGTTTGAACTGATAGTTTGAAGTGGCCGTCATAAAAAAGGTATGCAGAAGAAAAAGGAAATAAATCTACCACAAAAGGAAAACAAAGATTACAGTAAGATAAGGCTACAGGAAGACTTACAATACAACGAAACAAGAAGCAGAGCAGTAAAACTTCCACTTAGTAATGTCCGTTGACTGCAAAATAAGCAATTTTATCATGACTAGTAACATTGCAAAAATAATAGGAACAGAAGCCAGCAAGTTCCAATGTCAGATCAAAGCAGCCAAAGAATCAGGAAAAGCAAGAACAACAACAGAAACTGAAATGAGGGTGCATAAACGCTGTCACCCACTCAGAATGGTCTTCTCTGGGGACCATAACCAGACGAAGGGGAGCGTGGTCGGTCGAATGGACTTGACAGGTTTTTCCGGCGGGGCCACCCATCACATTAAGGCAAAAGTGATGCCTTAAGATGGATGCAAAACCTTCTGAGGAAGACTGCAGGCCACCAAACAAAACACATCAAGGTGAACTACATCTTCTTCCTTACATTTAAATGACAAAAAGAAAAAAAGTCAAACATTCTTTGTTAAGGAGCCTTCGAGCATGTTTTGTTTGGCAAATGGTTTGATAGTGTTTTAATCCTTGAGATGTCTTTTTGGCAGATGAGCCCTTCTTACTGCAGAGAAACCTGATGCCGTCATTCCCTGGGCGCCTCCTTTCCCGATACAGGTGCATCTTTAACTACGACCTATCCTGCTTGTGAAGAATACCTTTTGGATGCTCTCTGCACAGTGGAGTCTGTATTGGCACCTGACTGAAGATCCAGAGAAGAGTGTGAAGTTCTCGTGTTCGACACACAATGGCTCTTTTGAGAGCCACCCACAAAACCTTTCAGAGCTTGATTCTCTCTTTTTCATAGTTTTAACATTAAACTTTTAAAGTACTAAATTAGTTGAAAAGGTAAGAGTTTAAAACAGGTAAATGGTACATTTGGACTGGTCTGAATGCATAAGTATGTGTGTGTGAGCGTTAGTTGTATTGTGTACATGCTGACGTGAACATTTTTGGAGCCAACAGGTATGTTTATAATATTTGAGTGGGTGTGTGGATAGGCCCAGCCCCTTCTAGATTTGTATTACATTTTAACTTAACCGTAACGATTAGAAACATCCAGCAACTTGTTGCTTTATGCTGCTTCATGCCCCCCCCCACCACCACCTTCTATGATCACCCTCCTACCCCCCCCTCTCACGTATTACGTGTGGCCAACATGAATTTCCATCATATATAAATAAGTGTCAATAAGATCACCTTTCTTTTAATGTTTGTTGTTTTAAGGTTTTAATTTATTGTTTATTAACCTCTCAAATTTGCTGTTTTCAAGACATGTTGGGGTTGAAATGCAGGAATAAAATTTATAGATTTTGTTAAAGGTTTTGTTGCTGAAGATTAGACAAGTTTACAGTCATGCTACTAAAGTTCTTATAACTAAGCAATACCACTTTGTTGGTTGTTTACATGTATGTACCTGTATAAAGCATAGAAAAACAGCAGTTAGTGGACTAGTTAATGGCAATTTGTTAAGTTATTTGTTTTGTTTGATTAGGACCAGTGGTGGTTCTACGCTAACTTACTCCCCCGGCAAGTAACACCCCCCGGCACACATACACATTTGTCGATATCCTTTTGTGTTCCCTATCTTTATTTGGCCATTTTACACAAGAAATGTTTGGATTTTATAAACTCGTATTACGGGGGGGCTTACTTAGTTGCACAGGGGGCCTAAATCCAAAACACGCTTTAGGTTGTGGGCCGAACAAGATAAATATTTACTAAACAATAAATATGAATAAAGACAAAAAGGAATATTAATCCAGAATAAGTCAAGTTAAACCTTAAATAAAGTATAATATTTTGCTCTCCATAAAAACACATTGTCAAAATTATACAAATATGAACATGCTAAAAAAGAAAAACAAACAAAGCCAGGAAATATTACTAATTTAAAAATAAATAAAATCTTTCCATTTTTTGTTTTTCGTTTTTAGCAGTAAATTTGTTTCTGCTTGATGTTTGATGTCCTGTGCGTGTTTATGTGAAACATTTTTATAGGGATTTGATTTTTTAAAAACCTGTTATTTTGAACATCATTTTTAGGTCTTTTAAAACATTTAAAACTAAATAATTTAACTCAACAGAATCAGAATCAGCTTTATTGGCCAAGTACAGTGCATGTACAAGGAATTTGGCTTCGGTGAGCTCTCATGCAAAGGTATAAAAAAGTGTAAAGGGTTAAGTAAGGGTTAATAGCCTTCGAAGTGTGGGTTATTACTTTTTAACGCACGCTGTGGAAGCCTGAACCGACCCACCTGAAGTGCGTTAAAAAGTAATAACGCACACTTTGAAGGCCATTAACCCGCTTATACCATGGTCACTTACAAAAGCAATACATATTAACCAGTTTTTAGTCCTTAATTCTTGTTTTTTTTCCGATTTGGATCTCTTTTCTCACCAAAAGTGGACTATATGTTACGTGATGCGGCGCATTTAGTCCGCGTCGCGCAGCACCACCTACAGTCAGGATTCGGCGATATATATATGCTGATCATCCCGATGGGTTGAATAAAGCATCAGTTCAGAGAGAAAGTTCACCTCTTACTGGTTGTTTTTTCCAAATGATGAAGCAAAATGTTGTTTTAAAGAAGCTGGAGCAGTGATACAAAACATTTAACCTAGGTGACCGGAACTTCTTTTTTCACCGTGCGTTTATCAGGTTTTAATGCACACCCTGCAGCCACTCAGAATCAGGTATTCAACCAGACCATGGTATAAAAAAAAGATAAATAATAAAAAAAGAAAGTGTCAAGGTTATTTCTGAAACACAAGGCAGTATTAACAAAAGAAACAGACAACAAGAACCAGGTACGATTTTTCGCATGGAGAGCTGGAAACAGATAACCCTTCTGCTCCAAATCGCTCTTCCTAAGGTGTCTGTCCCAACCTCGCACTTTTATTTAGAATCAGGTCTCCCTAGTTACATGGTGAGTGAATTATCTATAGCTTACAAGGTAGTTGTGTAGTCAATACTTTTCTGCTGTAGTCACAGGAAGTCTTTATCTTACATGATTAAATCAACTCACATTCCAGACACTTCTTTCCGTTCTGCTGAAGTGACCAGTTCTTTGAAATGGCACACAGAAAGATCCCAACACAACCACTTTAATTGTGTAAGAAAAACATAAAAAGATAGAATGATAATAAAATAAATGCATTCAACAGAAAGTATTATAAAGTAGATATAGGAATAATTGAATATAAATAAATAAAAAATGACTAAGTGAAAATGCAACAGTAGTTCGGGTGTGACAGGAACCACATATCTGTGGTTTTGTTCAGTGTTCTTGAGTGGTCTGGAGTCAGGAGTTCATTAGAGTGAATGCTCGGGGGAAGTAGCTGTCTTTGTGGCGAGTGGTTTTGGTTGGCATTGTCCTAAAGCGCTGCCCTGACGGGAGAAGGCTGAAAAGGCGATGTCCGGGATAAGAGGTGTCCTTTGGCGATTCTGCCAGCCCGCTTCCTGAGCCTTGATCGGTACATGTCCTGAATGGAGGGAAGGCTAATCCTCTAAGCAGATCTGATGATTCTCTGTAGTCTGTTCCTGTCGTTTGTAGTTGCTGATCCAAACCAGACCGTGATGGATGTGGTCAGGACAGATTGGATTATTGCAGTCTAGAAGATGCTCAGCAGCTCCTGAGGTAGGTTGAACTTCTTGAGTTGTTGCAGGAAGTACAACCTCTGCTGAGCCTTTTTCTGGAGTAAGTCAATGTGAGAGGTCCACTTATGGTCTATTTTTCATGATAGAGCTGACAGTTGACTGGAATATTTAGGAGCGAGGAAATTTCACCACTGGATTTGTTGCACAGGTGTCATCCAGTGACAGTTCAATGCAGGAATTCACTGAGCTCCTGAGAGTGGACCAAATTATTTCACAAATGTTTGTATAAACAGTCTGCATGACTGACTGCTTGATTGTATAAACCTGTGGCCAAATGATTAGGACACCTTTTTTTTCATTCATCTTCTTAACCGTTTATTCCCTTTTGGGGTCACAGGGTTGCCGGAGCCTATCCCGGCCACTTGGGCGTAGGCAAGGGATACCCTGGACAGGTCGCCAGTCTGTCGCAGGGTAGAATATCCACAATCACACATCCATTCACTCTCACACTCACACTCACACCTATGGACAATTTAGAGTTGCCAATTAACCTATGAAGCATGTTTTTGGACGGTGGGAGGAAGCCGGAGATCCCGGAGAAAACCCACGCATGCACGGAGAGAACATGCAAACTCCACACAGAGTTTGCATTGATGTTGAGTTTTTCATGTCCCCCAGCCGGGACTTGAACCGGGGGCCTTCTTTCTGTGAGGCAAGATCGCTAACCACTGTGCAGCCAATTAGGACACCTGATTGTGATCATTTGGATGGGTGAGCAAATACTTTAAGATAATGTTAGGAGCAGTAAAAGATGGTCATTTTCTTTATTCTAATGCTTTGTTACTTTGTAAAGAACCAGAGGTGGGATTCGTTTTTTTTTTTTTTTTGGTTGCTGTTGTTTGCTTCATCCTGCATGCACCGTGATGGTCCAACTTTGAGTGGAAATCCTCACCTGAATTGCCTGGACAGTTCTAAACCAGACCGAATCGTGTCGGACTGATCAGTGGAAGCAAGGCTAAATAGATCCATTGACATCTTCAATTTCCTCGTTTGATCTAGCACCTGTCTAAAAACTGTACGGCTGGATAGCTCCAGTATTGCTTAAAGCGAACAGTTATGATTACAAGGCTAAAAAACGATCTTTTTTCTTTAGAAACGCATTTGTAGTTCACTCTCTGTGTTAATACAAAATGTCTGAGATAACTTGCTGACACATTTAAACGTTTATCAGAAGAGTTATTGGGGCTGGAAGTCTGAATCTGTGAATATCTTTCTAACTTTACCGCACCTCAGCTGCCAGAGAATTCAAAATAATGAATCCATGGGTCACAAGTGAGGACGCTGGAAAACCAACTCCGACAAGACAAGAAGATGCAACAGAAGCTGAGTTTCAGCGGAAAAGGAGGTTGCCTCGAGGCTGAGCGCAGCAACTTCCAGCCGACAATGAAAAGCTGTCCAACCTCCGCTCCTTTTACTGGGACGCAGCGCCGGGCGAGTTACGCCACACTTTTGGACTGTAGGACATAAGCTTGGGCTGTCTGCTTTCACTGTTCTTTGGAGCCGCACAGCAACGAAACGGACTCTGACGACGACAAAAGGGAAGCTGGCGTGTTTGATAGAAATGTAGCCCAGCTGGTCATTTCAGATGCAGAAGATGAGGACTTTGATGGGTTTTTGGATTCTGATTAATGACTGAAAAAATAAAAAAATAAATCACAACCAACTCAGTTTTGCGCTCGCTGCCTTTTTAAAACACACACCAGCATGCACGTTTTACCGTTATGTGTTAACGTTAAATACAGAAAAAAACACCCATAACTGAAACCGTTTAATCCAGTGCTGTTGTATTGTAGGGAGAGGAGTGTGTGTGGGAAATAATATGGCTTAAATTGTGTGTTTGTATGTCTGGCAGGTCAGTGCGTGGTGTGGCTCTTTGACTATCACAGATAGAAATTTCGGCTTTGTTCGCCACCCCTGTTTGTGTTAGAGGCTTTAGAACAAAACGGCGGATGTAACGTGGATTAAAACCTTAACCAACGACCCAAGACCAAGCTAAGAAAGTGCAGCGGGTTTTTTTGTGCTGTTAGTTTTTCTCATGTGAAAATCACTGCATTTGTTACTGTTTTTAAATCCTTTTAATCCACGTTACAGCTCCTGTTTCTTTACTATCAAATCCCCAAAAAGAAAGTCCCGCCCCGCTGCCTCGCTGGACTTGATATGTAAATTTTAGCCAATCAGATCAACCAGAAAGGTTCCTGCACCCAAGTGACAAACACACATCTGAATACCACCCCCCAAGTGATAAAAACGCCCCCTTAACAATAGCTGCGTTTACATGGGCAAAAGTAATCGGAAAGAACACCTGATCGGAAAGAAAATGCGTCATGTAAACGCGCCGTTCGGAATAGTCTGCCCTGATCAGACTCGTTCGGATCAGAATTTCTTTCCGATCGAGATAGGTGGGTTATACCGATCGTTTATCCGATCGTGGAGCATGTAAACGGTCATTCTGATCGTGTGTCACTACTGCTCTGGGTTACGTCACGCATAGACGGTGTGTGGCTCTGCGGACGCCCCGTCAAAAGCGCCGCTCCGCTCTCGCCCCGCTGGCTCTTCCCTCTCTTAAACCCCTCACGGGGGAGATTCGGGGGAGGGGCGCTTCGTGCCCCCCGACGCTCACTCGGTCCACTGGCACCCGAGTGAACAGAGCAGCTGGATTAATAATTTTGTGTCCGGGGGTGGGGGGGGGTGGGGTGGGTTTACGTGTGCGTTTTGTTGTTTTGTTATGTGTGGGAGAATTCAGACTGCGAGCCGCCCCGCTGCTCTGGGTTAGCGGCTGCAGGACTCAGGAGGAACCGTGTTGGAACAGAGCTCGGGCCGCTAGCTCACAGAGTGGCTTTGGGGCGGTCTGTTTTAAATTTTTCAGAGCAGAAATAAATGTAGCTCAGTCCTTAGAAAGCTGCAGATTGCTGCGTTTCTCACACGGTCCTGGACTTTGTGTCCATCCATCAGGCTAATGATGTTAGTTCGTGTTAGTCTGTCCTAAGCTTTCGTCCATCTTAATTTTTCCACAAAAAAGCACTGACCACACAGATTAAATATAACGATGAGCGAACAGGCACTTCATAATATTCATAACATTAATAAAAGCACGTTTGGAAGATCGTCTCGTATGTTACGGAGCTGCTGCATAAATGTCTGGCAGTGGTTTGTTTACAACGGGACCTATTTCCGGATACGGGTGATTTTACACTACTGCGCATGCCCAGATGATTCATTCCGAACGAGAGTGTGAGCCATGGGAACGTTTGTTCTAATCGGAAAAAGGTTTTCTGTGCCCATGTGCACGGGTGAATTTTAACCCGACCACTGCTCCGATCAAGATATTCTGCCCATGTAACCGCGGCTAATGAGGGTAAATCCTGGTGAGGGCGCAAAGAGGAACTGACCACGCAGGGTCACGGCTCAGTTAGGATTGTAGGTGTGCAGTTTTAAAATGCAGGGTCGCTCGGGTAGAAATGCGTCTGTGCAGTTGTAAGGTTCCTCACTCAGTTCCTGAATACGCCCCCTCAGTTGTCTTTACACCCTTTCACTTTATGCCAGAGATGAAATGCCATAGTTGCTAACAAAGTTTAAATAGAGTCTGAAGCTTTCATCCTGGCAGCTCAGGAACAAGCCCTGAGTACCAGAGCGATAGAGGCTCAGATCTACCACCCCAGAGAAGACCCAGGGTGTAGGCTGTGCAAAGAGGCGGCTGAAACAGTCCAGCACATAACTGCAGGGAGTAAGATGCTGACAGGGAAAGCATACATGGAGCACCACAACTAAGTGACCGAAATAATATACAAAAACATGTGTGCAGAATATGGACTGGAAAACCCAAGGTCAAAATGAGAGACATCTCTAAAAGTGGTTGAGAATGAGAGAGCAAAGATCCTATGGGACTTTCAGTGTTACAGCTGTGGCCGTATTTATTTTTTGTTCTTTCTTTTGGTTCTGTGTTTTGTGTATCTTGTTTGCATCAGAGTGGGACTTCTGTGTTTTTGTGGATCTTTGTGTGTCTATCTGATTGTTTTCAGGTGTGGTGCTGGAAAGGGTGTGGCTTCCATTGGACCCAAGCTGATGGAGTCAGCCTTTAAAAGCAGCATGTGGACCTCCAGCCTGCCAGAAGGGAGCTTTGCTGCAACCTGTCGCCACTGCAGCTTTTCTCCACCCGTCCTGTAATTTGAGTTGCACTTTGCAGTTATTGGGGTTTTGTGTTCAGGGCCACTCTGTGTGGACTTTTGTTTGGTGTAGTTATGTCTGGGTGAAGCTGTAACGTAAGTCAGTTGATTCTGTCATGGAAAAAAAACATCATCGTGCAACACTTTATGCTAGTAGTGTGTTGAATATTAGGGCAAAGACAATGTGTAAAGCCGCTTTTCTCAGCCCCTGTTAGGTTCCTGTTTTGCCTCTGCCCAGAGCTGAGCTTGTAATTATGATATTGGTTTCACCTGTGCTCAGCTGTATTTAAGTCCTGCCTCTCCCCAGTTTCTCTGCCAGAAAGTTGGCAGCATTCTGCAATGATCTAGCCGATATCGCACCACAGTCTTATGTTATCTTTGTTGCCGTCATCTAGTTTTTGGTCTTGATCCCAATTTCTGTTTGCTTTGTAACATTTGCCATGTCTTTGCCTGCCAGTTGAATTCAACAACTGTGCTTTGACCCTCGACTCATGAACCTTGCCTTCTCAAGCCTCAATACTTCCACCCTCTATTGGCTAACGGATTACAAAACTTTGCCTGTTTCCCCGACCCGGACTAAAACAGTATGTGATTGTGCACTACTCTGCCAGGCAGCTTTGAAGAATGAGTCGCCCAACTACAGACTGTTTTGCCTCCTCACTCCTGCTTTCAGCATCTCCCTCTAAATTGTGCAGCGCTTAAAACGCCACCAGCTTGTTGGAGTGCAGATTTCATCAATCCAATTCGCCATTGACGTGACGGGGTGTCAGAATCTAGGATTTGGGAACGGTGTCCAACCAGTTTTCCAACCAACTGGCCATTGAAGATCCTTATTGGCTAAAAACACCTGATTCAGGAATTCAGCGGATAAAGCAGGATTTCTGGGAAACCAGCAGGAGGCCAGCCCTCAAGATCTGGGGCCTCATTTATAAACGTTGCGTACGCACAAAAGAAGGCGTACGCCACTCTCTACGCAATAGTTGAGATTTATAAAAAGCAAACTTGACGGGAAAATGTGCGGTCCTCCACGCAAGCTCTGACCCAGGCGTACGCACAAAAACGGGTGAAATGAGAAACGGCGACACCATCGGCAGATGGAAGAAACACGTGAAAGTGACAGTGTGTGCCAAATCGTGCTGGCATCTGCTGTGCTACACAATGTGGCACAGCTTAAAAACGTGCCTCTACCCCCTGGCGCCGATTGCTGTGTTGGCCCCGACCCTGAACCCCATCGCCACGCATTTGAGCCAAATGCTGCTGCTGTGCGCCAGCGTTTGGAAGTGATGCGTCGCTTGTAAAGAACAACAAAAGGTGTGGAAAATATTATTCATTTAAGAATTCCCTCATCGTGCAGTTTATTTCAGTCGGGGCGGTTTTGATTTCGCCCAACTCCTTGGCCACCTCTCTGATTGAACTACTGACTTCCCTCTGCATTCAAGGACTGCATCGGTGAGGACACGTCCACTGCTGGAGGGTTGAGCCGCGTGCCGTGGAGACGCTGGGTCCAGACGGCTGCTCAGCTGCAGCATCGTAACCACTGGCCCCGCTGGAACACCCAGCAACTAAAATAAAATTGTTCTATATAAATAATCTGTAATTGTGTAGCCTGCATACATGTGACTTGACTGCATTCATTTTAATTATTTCTCTTACCTGTGTCACCCTGACCCTGGCGCGTCGGCGTCCCCTCCGTCTCAGTCAGGTGACTGAGGCGGAGGAGGACGACGATAAGGGGGACTTAATATGGATTCCCCAATAATAGCCGCCAGTCTCTCATCAAGAGGGGTCAGCTCCGGTGTCCCCTTTCCCCCACCCGCGGCAGACACACTCTGCCGATGCAGCGCTAGACGTTTTTTTGCCTCGACTTTGATGTCCGATCATTTATTTCATTTTTCTTTTTTATTTCGGCCACGGTCCGAGGTTGTGAGGCTACAGCATTTACGGCGTCTGCCACCGTTTGCCACTCACGTGCCTTTTTGGCATTAGTAATGCCCGCACTGTGCCCTCCAAACAACACTTTTCTCCTCTTTTCCACCTCGCCAACGATAACTTCTACTTCACATTGAGTGAAGTTACGTTTTTTTGATTTCCTCTCTGTGTTTGCCATGATTTAGCAAGCCATGAATATTAATTTGTGGGCGTTTCAAGGACTATTTATGGGCAACTATGGGCGTGTCATGACGCCGCAAAAGCTGCTCTGCATTTAGAATCGGTTGTGATTTATAAAGGGAAAGATGCGTAGGATGTGCGTGCGCACGGTTTTATAAATCCGAATATTTCTGTGCGTACGCACGTCCTATGTTTCATCCGTACGCCACTTCTGACGCAAATCCTACGCAAAGTTTTATAAATGAGGCCCCTGGAGTGTGACACCCCTGGATTGAAGCAGGAAAGACTCTTTCCACCCTTTCCCCTGAGTTGTTGCCTTTTGGGGTCCAACTCCTTACCAACTCAGTCTGGCAGTGTCACAATCAACTGATTCATGTTTATTGCCTGACTGGTTGAGGAGTCAAATGGAGGAGTCCATTCGACCGACCACGCTCCCCTTTGTCTGGTTATGTCAAAGAGCGTGTGTTATTCAGGTGTTGCCAGAGACAACCAAGATAAAACCCTAAACCAAGGGTGTCAAACTCCAGACCTTGAGGGCAGGCCTCCAGCTGGTTTTCCATGAATCCTGCCTTATCTCCCGCTGATAAACTGGATCAGGTATGTTTAGCCATTAAGGAGGTCCAGTGGCAAGCTGGTTGAAAAACATATTGGAACTCGAAGCACCCCTGGGCTAAACTGTATGTGTGAGCATGCAAGATTGTTGGCTTTGGTTAGCACTGGATGAAATGGGATCATGTCCCGCTTTTTGTTCAACTAAATAATTAGAGGCATGGCTCCATATTATAGGAGAACTGTGTTGATTTAAGATGATGGAATGGGCCTCTCTTAAATAACATTCAATTTGAACCAACATCCTTCAATTATCAATACAAAAAATGTATGTGCTTTTCATAATCAGGAGTTGAACCCGCTGTCCACATCCACAACATAACATAAGTGCTCTATAAGTAAAGTTTATTATTATATGACCTGTGGAACATGTAGAAATATTAGGATTAATGGTAACATGTGCACATGTTGTAAAGTTAAGATATTTAGTGGTATAATACTCTTACTTAATGTGGAAAAAGAGTTATACCTCCCTTGAAATATCCTTGTACATATGAAGAACAAGTCAACATACTTAATCATTTTTTGGAGAGAGTAGTTTAACTTTATTGAATGATCTTTATTGACTAGGGTATAAAGTCTGTTTTGTTGTTTTTCTCATAAAAATGTATTCATGAATAATACTGCAGAGATGGTAAATAACTTTGAACTTCTAACAACCCAATTTAGTTCTAGATTCACCACATAATGGTTATTCTATTACTTGAAAAGGTTTCTGATCATTCTTACAGCCATCATTTCTGGGACATTGTTCTACCTATCTGCACAGCATCTAGGCAGTTTTGACAAGTTTTTTATTGATGTATTGCCTGGACACTGGTTGCATCATCGTCTCAGTGTGGGAGGATTATCACTTGATCCTGCAATGAATTCAACAGTTGCTTGTAAAAAATACCTTAACTTGTTCCAGCTACCAAATGTTCAAGTTCTTCTGACGATTTTTAGATAACAGCTTGCTTCAGTCAATAAAACATCCCAGGGAAGAATTTGGCATTTGGCTCTACATAACATGATCATCCTGCAGTGGCTGATTAACAAAAACACAATGGCGTTGTCATTCATGAAAACAAAACAATTAGCAACCTATGGTCGCCTCACATCTTTTCAGTCTTTGTCATCAGTGACATGTGAAGAAAACATTGGTAACAGTGCAGGACCCCCAGTTGTGCCCATCCACCTGCCCCTTCCCGCTCCCACCCAAACAAATCTTGCACACATGCCCACAGGGCTCCAGGAATTGGATGGGTGGGATATGCTGGCAGGGCTGACTGGGGGTGACTCTCTTTGGGGCCTTGTTGGCCCCCGCCCTCCATTCCACTTTTACTTGCATATTAGAAAACTTGATTCATTTAGGGCCTTGTGGGGAAAGGGGGGCACGGTGAAAAATCTAGGCTCATCTCTCACCGGTCAGCCCCCCCAATTTTAACTTTCACTACAGACACAAGACACTGCATGTTGGCACCACACACACAGCACATACACACTACACACAGAGGGACCCCTGGGGTGGGGAGGCTCCGCTGTTTGGCAGCAGTGGGGCCTGCCACCCCACTGGAGACCTCCTATTTTACCTGCAGAACACACACTGCACACTCACACCACAATATATAGGTGGGATCGGGGAGGGGCGGCTGGTCTTCACCCGCCTGGTCCTCTGAGGGCAGCCTAACGTGTGGGGATCCTGTTGGCCGGAGCTGTTGCAGGGCGTGCGGTACTGGGGTAGGTGTGGTCCAGGGGTGCTTCTGGCCCGGGGGTCTCCACCTCTCTCCTGGTCTGGCTGGGAAGGATCTGGTTCCCTAATGATCACACGGTTCACTTTGGCAGCGTGCATGTATCTCCACCCCCATGTGCACACTACCACACTGATTCCTGTCTGCTTTCTCCCTCCTCCTAACCCACAGTGTATTGATGGACAGATATCTTCCGCTTATCTTAGTGTCAGAATTTCACTTTTGGATAATATAGGTCGTTCCAGCAGATCGAGCATAAAAGTTACGAAGTTAAAAATCTTAACCTACTCAAATTAGCAACTCAGCATTTGTATCCCATCACTTTCTCCCCCTCTCTCTGTTTTTATTTTTCCTTAACCCCCCCCCCCCACACACACACACACACACACACACACATTTTCCCCTCTCTCTGCCCTTTAAAAAAAGTATTATATACATACTTAAAGGCAAAATGTAACAAATAAATAAAAAATAATAAAGAGGGGTTTATACAAATTTACACCCTGGTTATCCGAAGATGCATAACCTCCTTTTGTAACAGTAAAACCTGTCCAACACAAAAGGCTGTCAGCTTTTTAGAAATGAGCAAGAAAGTGTTATAGAAGGGTCACATGACAACATAGCCACAGGTCTATGAGTTAAAATGTAATTTAGCCAACCCCTAGAAATCGTACACTTTTGAAAGTGATGATTTTATGAAAGAAAGCTACAGGCCAGTGAAAATGTGAATCCAGAGCGCCCTGCGGACAAAGATTCACACCCTTCTTGTATAGATCTCCGGTTGATCTTTTCATTATAGCACCAATTTATTCGTCAGTGTAGCTCTCCTTCCTGTGTACCAACCTTCACCCTAACTCCAGGTGGCTGGGTTTGTGAGGTGATATCATGTTCATAAAACACAAGAGGTATGGAGCATGTTATTATGCATTTACTTGTAAAAAGAACCATAAAACTTCAAATAAAATCTTACTTGTCTTCATTTATTGTTGGTATATGGTATGTGACAATGCAAGATATGTGCTTATATGAAGTGGTTAAATTGAGATCCACAGTCAATGTGTCCATACTATTTTAAATGTTTTTTGTTTTTGTTTATTCCAGATGTCTACATTGGTTTTATTTTTGACACCCACTGTTTACCATTTTACTGACTTCTAGAGTTTGGTAACAAACTCCACACACACTGAATTATGGGAATAGATGCTGTTGTACTTCAGTCTGGGTTTGTTTCTAATAGAGCCTTATTTTACCTTGATGTTAGTGGTAATGCACTTTCTTTATAACCAAGCAGTCATCATGTCTGTATAATGCAGTTAAAATAAGTTAGTGTTTTCAAAGTACATATTTGACTATAATAAATATAACTTAAAACCGTTCTGAATTCTCAGTGCATCAGTAATATAATGAGGAAAAATATATTCTGTTGCTACACGGCCCATTCCCCCAGCACACGTTTTGATTAAAAACGATGCTCTGCTATGAAGAACGCGTAATCTCTGGAGTTCACCAGGGCAGACTGGCACTGTCCTGATTCCCTTTTTCAAGCATTTACAATGCATACCAAATTACTTGGTCTTGTCACTGCTCTTTGGTTTTTTTTTTTAGCAGCAAACAAATTGTTTCCAAATCTCTGTGGTATTTAAAGCATTTTTCAAGCATTATAATCATCTAATTGTCTACATAAATGAATAGTGAGGACTGTAAAAGAAAAAGTTACCTCTTGTTTTTAAGCACAAAAGAAAATTAACTACTATTGAAGGACTGAAACTGATCAACAACATCTTTATATGGCTGGATGTTTCTTTTTCTTACAATTACTTTTTCCTTTCTATGCTACAATACTAACCCACTATGTTTTATCTATCTTAAAAATAGTTAACTTGTTTAGCTTTACATTGTATAACACTGTATCAGCAAAATGTTAGTTGGAACAACATTGAAATACTGTTGAACGAATTTGAACCTTGGGCTAAACTTCACTCACATTCGACTGACACTCATGCAACTCATTAAAATGCCACAAAACCTCAGATCACCACTCCCTTACAAGGCTGTCTCACATTCCTTAAGCTTTCTGAATACAGAAAATCAAATAAAAAAATACTTGAAAGTGGTTTGTATTGGTTGAAACAAGGTAATTTTTATTAAATTAACAAACGAGTTAAAGGTTTCAGCAAAATGAGATCTTGAATGCTGATTTCAACTTAGGCTCATATCTTGTTTGATTGGTACTACTAACATCACTGCACCTCTTATTTCTGTAGGTTGTCTTTTAATTGGATTACTGAGTTTAGGGGTTTGAATGTAAAATAGAAAATTGTAGAATTCATGGTTCCCTCAAAGAATTGGATTCGCTCAGTGCACTTATACCCATTAAGACACTTCCACCACCGTGCTTCATAATAGGTAGGATACATTTGAACTTGTTTTCTTCTCCTGAATACTGCTAAACACACCCTGTAAGTTTATTTCAATCTTTATAGGTCATAAAACATGGTTCCAGTATTCAATGTGCATGGTCTGCTTTTTCTAACTAACTGGTGAGCTGTATTTTTCTTCTTCTAGACTGGCAGCCATGTGAAGACCAGTTTGCTGCACTGTGCAGCATATGAACACCGATAAGCTAACTCCCACGTCTCCATCCCAGCCCTTCAACCTCAATACTTGCAACACTTTTATTTCAACAGACAACCCCTTGGACTTTTTGCTGAGCATGTGCCTTTGACTCCTTTTGGTCCACCAGTTTACCATTTTCTCTGTGGCTGCAGGCTGCAAACACAGCAAGGCTAGTTCTGAGGAGAACCTGTGCTGTTAATTGGCTGTATTAGTCTTGGCCCCAAGACTGCAGCTCACTTTCAGTGTCTACAATGTTCGAGTCATCTAAGTCATCTACTTTATCTCTTCTATGTTTTTTCTGATGGTTGCTTTAAGAGTGTTTTTGGGGCTGGCAAGTTGAACTTCCAGGAACAGAAAGTGTTAGAGTGATCGTACTAAATAAAGCATACCTCCCCCCCACTCACGGCTGAGACAGTGAAGCCCCACCAAGCCATATTTATGACTGCGGTGAAGTATGTCAAGGGCGCAACACATTTACATTGGTATACAAGCTGTAGTGAATATTTTACCCTTTTTGAGTGATGTAACACCACTGTCATTCCATGAAAAAACAGTTATATAATATTTACAGAAATGTGAGGGCTATATGGCCTTTGTGGGATACTCTAGATCTCTTCAAATTTTAAAAGAAATGATGTGAAATGTATGAAAAAAAAAGTACTTTTATAAAAAAATACTTTTATACTTCCTGCAAGCTGCACTGGGATTCCCGCAAAAAAAATACAAAAACCAGGTTCCTGATCAACATAAAATGTCCCAACTTTATTTATATTTTAGTTCAAAACTAAAATTTTTGATCTATTTTGAAAGCATTCCAGTGGTCTTTAAATTATAATTATGCAGTTTTCATGCAAAATTTAAAAAACCCGTGTCATTTTTTAAAACAGTTTCTGCAGAATTCTGCAGTCCATCAGAAACTTACCTCTGAGTTGTGGGCGGACCTATTGGCACTGAGTAAGCCTCCCTACACCTCCCATCATCCCCCTTCATCCCTCAATCAAACAAAAAAATATATATTTTTTTTTTAATGTCCTCCATGAGAAAAATGCCTGTTAAAAACACCAAAAACATAATTTTAATTGAAATGGGTCTTTTAATCAGAATTACCTACTGTGGTGATACAGTCCAAAATTTGATGTTCATGCATATGGACTTCAGGTCTTAAGATATTACTTTTCATGTATTTTGTACTTGGTCCTGTTTCGCTGTAAACAATCTTCCAGTAATCTCCCACTTCAAATTGTCTGTGTATGAAAGAAGCTGTGCAAACAAAGCTGCCTGGCCTTGCAGTTAAAGGTCCTGCGTCTCCTTAGACTTTTAAGGAATGATTTTATTTTCTGTGAAAACTAGTTTGAGAGAATATTTGAGACTTGACCCAAAAAGCACAACTTGGCGCCTGATGAGAGACAAAAACAAAACAGTAAATCTCACATATGCTGAATAGTCTCCCTACATGTGGATTATGCTTGAAATGATTATGTACCTGTGAAAAACAGCACTTTATTCCTTTTGTACTTTTGTCTAACTTAAAATGTATGAGGAGTTGCAAGCAATTAGGTAACACCACAGTGAGAATAGCACCACAGAGATGAAGGGCTCCCACCCTTAGTCAATATTAGCATTCTGCCGTCTCTCCTAGTGTCATCTGATGGATAAATGAAAATGCACATGAGCTGGTGCAATCAGCATCTGACTGAGATGAGTGAGAGGTATTGATTAAGTGTTGCTGATGTTTGCAGAATCAATTACCCAACACACAATGGATCTCCCATCATGTCATCTTTGTGAGACTGCAGTTCTAAAATGTTAACTTTAACCTTAGAAAACAGTTTTTTTAAGAGGTGAAATAGCAGGTTTGATGTGAGATTATGTGAGATTAGAGCTGTGCACCGCACTTGGGAACAGGCGTTCTAGCAATTACTTTTAATGAAGAGTCTGTGTAAACGTGCAGACAACTAAGCCTCACCTTATCTGTGTGGGCGTAATTCTTATGTGTGTAACTCTTAAAGTACATTTTGTGCATAACTGTGTACTTGCAATTGTGTATTCACACGTACACTTGAATGTCAAAAACTAACAAATTAAAAAAAATCAATTTATGCACTATCAACATGAAATTACAGCAGCTTAAAATTAACTACGAATTCAAAGCAACTCATACAGATACAAATCTTTAAGTAGTATGCACCAATCACCTGAAACACCCACAACACCGCATTTACGCACAGAGCAGATCTGAAACTCTTTTCACGTGTGCAAATGATGTGTTTAAGTGCTGCTATAATGTTGGTTTCTAAGTGTTTTTTTAGATAATTAAGATAAAAATAAGTTTAAAATTGCGTTAACAGTAAAAAAAGAAAAAGAAGGAGACCCCCCAGATGTACACCATCTGCTGAAAGCGTGTTAGGGATGTGCGACACGTGCTTGATGTGTCTGTAGCTTTACATGTCTTGTTCATTGTGATCAGGAAAAAGTTTGGGTTTTTCTATGCATCCTGCACTATAGTAAAGCTTACAATGTATAAACAAAAAGCAAGTTAAAAATCACAATCACGCAACATGTGTGGACTTTAATGATCCATGCAAAACTGTAAAAACCTTAGAGGGTAGGGGCAAGAAATGAGTCACTGTGAAATGGGCCTGATTTTACTTTAAGAGATAATCTTCCACTCAGGTACCTTAACATCTTCACTTTCTGCATTAAATGGCAGCAGGGGAATGAATCACTTGGCTCGTTTTCCACTCACCACAATCCACAGCTTTGCCTCAGCAGCAGAATAAAGTGGATTTTATCATCATTAAATCAACAAGCTTTAAAACACTTCCTACAACCTCTAAACCTTAAACATCTACATTGAGCTGGCAGAGTGCAGAATTATATGACTCTGTTTCCCCAACAGTGTTGTATCTAGCCTGAATAAGCTTACTTTTAACCCATTTTAATGTTGATTAAAATAAACTAGATAACAGATGGAATAGTGAGATGATGAAAAAAAATTTTTCGTACAATACATGTAAGGTATAGTCTATAATCAATGGCGTAAACCTAAATAACACTTTTCTACTTTGCTTCAAAGACCCACTTTGATTAAAAAAAGACTGGGTTTTTAGTGTTTTTAACATGTACTTGCGACATTTTTCTGACGATGGACATTTTTTAAGAAAATTCAGTAGAAAAAATGATTTTTGAGTATTTCTTTGTTATGAACCATGAGCATATGAAAAATGCTTTTTGAAAAAGGGTTTATTTGTGATGTAGAAAATACACTGGGCTGGCCACAAGCTCCCTGCTCCAAGCTCTCAGTAACAGGGAGAGGAAGGGGGGCGGGGATGCTCTGCACTAATGGTCCCGCCCACACCCTAGAAGGTAATCTCTTAATAGCTGCCTCTCTGCAGAAACTATGTATTAGGAAACAACTCACGTTTGGGGATTTAGGCTAAAAACTGCATAATCATCAATAAAAGACCACCAAGAGCACTTTTAAAATAAATCAAAAGATGATTGGTATGGGATTTTAAAGGGTCAAGGTAGCATTCACCCCCACACACATTCACACACTAATAGCAGTCCTGCTGGCGCCAGCATAACCTATAGGAGAAATGTGGGGTTCAGTGTCTTGCTCAAGGACACTTGGACACATGAGCGGGCAAGGCTGGAACCAAACCTGCTTCGATCTGTGCCTCAGCACCATGGCAGTATTAGAAAAGAAAAAGAAAAACTTGTTAAAGGGTGTCTCTCAGTCTTGACTGGATCCCAAAACAGGCATTTTGTTTATTGTTTTTAAGGTCCTGAAAGAATTTCCCTTTGTGTCCATTATGGACATTATAATATCAGCAAATGGAAAGCCTTCATCGATCTGGTTTTGTAAAAGTTTTTTTCTTCATCCATCATTTGAGAGAGTTTTCTTCTCCACTGTTGCTTATTGTTTTCCAAGCAAACATGAACAACGCTTAAATGTCATCTAATGGTCATTTCTATGGGCCATTAATGTTTAGCTTTATTGAAATGATCAGGATCATTGTAATCAATACTATTTACACTTATTTTAATGTTTGTTTGTTTTTTCTTTTACTTTTTTATGTTAAAATTGGTTTTGAAATGGTGCTTTAGAAAATAAATAGGACGGAATTAGTCCCTTTTTCTTTAATCTAAGCTAATCTCTTTGCTCTTTTTTGATATAATTATTGAGTAAATGTACCGAGGTTCTCGTTCTAGATCAGAGAAGAAGTTTAGATCAAAAGTGTATGCAAATTGTATGTAGAACAGTTGTCATGTGCTTTCTAGGAACCGGATATTGACAAATCATGTAATAAAATTGTTACAGTAGAACAGGGGTGGGATTATATAAGTTCGCTTCCTTCCACTCCCTTTCAAGCAATACTTAATTTTATGTCTAATTATACTAAGTTTGATTAGTTATTGTATGAATGTATAACTGATGATTGTATTTTTATTGTGTATCATTTCTATTTGATTGCTTGAAATAAACCATTTCAAATAAAAAAAAAATCTCTATATAATAAACCGAATCATGCCAGAGAACACTGTTTTATGCAGTTTTATGCTAGTTTACATAACACTACATGAATGTCTTTTTGTCGATACATCAAAACACTTGCTAAGTGTGGATGTAAAAAAACTAAAATAACTGTATACATTTCTCTTCAGGAACTTGTTTGTATGGCCATTCTCAATTATACATAACTTACAGGAAAAAAAGGTTATTTATTTGAACTTCTTAAAATGTGACAGCAGTATTTAACGAGTCTAAAAGCCAAGCTCTGCCAAGATAGGGCTGTTTTTAAAGAGCTTGGCAGATGTATTTTATAGTTCTGTAAAACCAACGTTGGTGCAGGAAGTACAATAAAGTCTCCTCAGAGCTTTCCAATCTTCCCTTTGCTCACATAGGTTTCCACCAAGTAATCTGCTAGGTTAGGTTGTAATTCTAAATTGTGTGACAGGAGATCCCCCCCCCCTTTTGAAATTCTGTGTAGATCAACGTCTCATCAGATTTATAAACTGTACAAAGGAGGTTTAGAGAAAAAAATACTCAAGATGTATTCTATTCAAGAAAAAACTAAGCAGAACTAAATACAAAGGTAGGAAAATAAATATTTTCTTTTAGAATCTATAAACCGTTTTTTAAATAAAACTTTTTGAAGTTATCATATGTTGTACTTTTAAATCATGACAATGCTGTATAGCTCTTTTCGTTTTTTTGCTGTAAGATGTGAGCATGTACTGTTTTGAGAAATCAGGAAAAAAATAGTAATCTTAAAATTAGATTACACCTGTAAGAATTATTGGAAATACTAGATCATAAAACACAAAACAAAAATTGTAAACTTAAAGCCAAAATATTTTTGTAAGAAATATATAAAATATGTTTCAAGTAAAGGTTTGGGTAGCACTTCACAAAAACTGTCTGTTCTAGTTAACAAGGTCATTTATAAATGAATTATAAATGAGCAGTTAAAGTCCTTCTCAAATTATTTTTTGAACTATTTTCAAAGCATTCCCAGTGGTCTTTTAATTATGAATACATAGTTTTTGCCACAATCAAAAATACCTGTATTGTTTTCTAGGACATAGTTTCTGCAGAACAGCAGGAATTCCGCAGTCTGTGTTGTAGGTGGGACCATTGAGTTGTGTGGGGAGTAGGCCTCCGCTGATGCCCCATAACTCCATTGTTTACACTTTTTCCCGATAGCTCACAGTCCCTCACAACCCAAGGCTAACATTAGTTGTGCTACAAAAATGGCGAGAAATATCATCAGTTATGTGAGTGGATGTGAGCCGATCAGCTGATCTTAGTGGGAGCAATAGGCAGCCCCCTTAAAACCACGCCATTAACCACGGCAAGCATGTGTGTGTGGGAATGAGGGTTTAATTAAATATATGTATATATGTACTGTATATACATTCTTTCCAGATGAACAGAAAAGTCAGTTGTTTCTCTCTCCACTTTCTTCAAACCTTTGCAGCAATTAAACTAATGGGCCATCAATAAACAAGCATGCCTGCATCAGAGCTGTGTTGTGCTCACAGACTAATGGATGACAAGACCAGAGTTCAGCTTTCCTCAAGGACTTTTCTTTCTTTTGCCGTTGACGTCTGCTCAGCAGCTGTAACATTGGTCACACTTGTTTAGTTGTGTATTGATTTATTTAATTACAAGACAGCAGCTTCACCCGTTAAGTCACGAGGATCTAGACTTAGATATAATTCTGGTCATTTAGGAAACACTTTGTTCAAAACAACTTACAAATGTGGGTTATAACAAGCAAAAACACATTTTAGATTCAGCCCTGTCAGAACCAAGCCCCTTGGCCTCAGCAAATATTTGTTTTTATTTATTTAAGTTATAGCAACCCATAGAAGAAGTCATGTTTTGTTTTTTTATGAGTGTGAAGCAGCTAGCTTGTGGATACAATTGTTTCCAGAATATTCCAAGTCAAGAAGGAAGCTGGTAGGTATATAAGGAAGGATAAGCTTCCTGATTGTGGCGCTCCCAGCTTGTTTTCTATGTCAAATATACAATTTATTTCAAAGAGTTTTTTCGTCTAATCCTTTTTCAAAACAATTTGAAGACAGAAATACTTAGAAATACTAATTTTAGCTTACATTTCTTTTCATACATGTTCTCCACCATGAGAAAAATACCACAAAAACGTGTTAAAAACACCAAAATCATGACTTTAATCGGAGTGGGTCTCTAAAGATGTTTTTGTCTGGTCTGTGTAGAGATGTCTCAGTGTCAATGTCGTTTAGTGTGTCAGCAGGAAAAACTTTGGAGGGAAAACTGAAACTCAGAAATATGATGAAGGCTGAGAAGGGGAGGGAACATAGAACAGAACCCTGTGGAACACCAAGGAAGAGAGCTACATTCCTGCTTCAGCGTCATCGTTTTCAAGTTGTCATTCAAGATCCCAGGAAATAAGTGAATTGATAGTGATGATAAAATCCAATGAAATTGATATTTGACGCTTTCTGTTTTTAATCTACATACACACACCAAGTACAAGAAACATTACTGTTTACAGAGTGGACAGATAAATTACATGAAGAGCTTCCATGTGTGCTGCAGCTCATGGACAGTAAGTGTTTCCCGCAGACTTGTAACACTGATTCCATGTTTCTCTCCTCTTGTGCACTCTAAAGATGGAGCTCATTTCAAAAAAGCTGCATGTCAGCCTTAAAGATGCAGAAAAAGACCTTGAAGAAACAAAATGTAAATGTAAGTTTTTGACACACATAGTCTTCTATCCTATTTCCTATTTCACTTTCGGTCACAAAGGTCGACCGAAGCCAAATGATACAAAGGAATTGTACTATGTTTGTTTGCATTTTGGATTGCAAGGACAAACGAAACAGTGGTGTAAGAGAGACTGTAAGAAAATCTGACAGAGCGCAAGTTTTTGATTTGGTTTCAAAGTTTCTTTTGAGTCTTAAAAAAAACACTGTTAAACATTAAACTTTAAAACAAACACGAGAAATTCCAGCCATGTTAAAATTAGTTGAGGCTGCTACTTTAATGCTACACCTGATAAGATTCCTTAGTACTTGATGATATTTTAAAGTGATATATATATGATTTAAAGTCACATTAACTTAATACTTGGGATTGTATCTCCTTTAAACCTAGAGAAGAGTGAATGTGTTCATTTTTTTGTTCAATTTGGGTAACATTGGCCAAAAAACTATACATAAAAAATAGACAAAAACAAATTTTTAAAAAAGTGCAACCAAATGCTGTTCTTTCCATTTAGTTTAAAGTTGGATCACATGTAAGCTTCCTTATTTTGGCATGAATCCCATCATGAGACTGGATTTTTTTCCTGCCTCCTGCAGACTGATACTGTTTATGGTGGGTTTTTCGTTGATCCAGACTGGACTATAGTTGTGTATGGATGTTTGTCTGTGTGTGGCCCAGTGATAACCGTACAGCCTGTCCAGAATGTTTTCAATCCTTTGCCTGATGACAGCTGGCTTCGGTTTCGCTCCCCTGTGACTCTCTACAGGGTGAAGCACAACCTGGACAGATTCAAATTTTAATTTTCTCTCTTCACGTTCTTATTATTTTCATTGGAGAAGATGAAGTTTAAACCAAACACGGTGGGGAACAACACAGGAAAACAAAACTAGTTAAAAAAATTGTTTATGAGTATTTTTACTTTAATAACCAGATTGTTGGGTCGCCTTACTGACAGGTTTGAAGATGGATCATCCGAAAAGTCATTTGGAGACTCCATGTTGTTTACTTTTTTTATTGTTTTTGTAAATTTATGTTTATTGGTTTTATGTATTTTTTTTTAATGTATCGATTTTTATTGATTTTATTCTGTTTGTTTTAGTTTGTTTTTTCTTTTTATTCTGCATTGTTCAGCACTTTGGTCAGCTTCTGCTGTTTTAAAAGCGCTTTATAAATAAAGTTGACTTGACTTGACTGCTTTAAATGGTCATGTCTCGTCAGTCTTATGTCATGTCCTGGGTTGTACACTTTTGGTCAATGTCTGTCACC
Source organism: Oryzias sinensis (assembly GCA_037389245.1). Lineage (NCBI taxonomy): Eukaryota > Metazoa > Chordata > Actinopteri > Beloniformes > Adrianichthyidae > Oryzias > Oryzias sinensis. The sequence continues at coordinate 18,105,890 of CM074502.1, read as the reverse complement.
TGTGTTTTCTCATGTTGCACTTCCTGTTGTATTTTGAAACACATGATTTCCCACCCTAACCCCTAATAACTAAAAAACTATATAGTGCGGCTATATGTAGCCGTGAATTTTAAAAGCAATTCGGACACCACAGTCCCTACTTTATTTTTTATTTTTTACGACAGATATGACATCATCGATTTCCCAAAGGTAAAATCGAATTAAAATGAGCGTTTTGCGACGATTATTTATGAGTACGCTGTCGTCTGAAGTTAAAAATGTTGATGGATTATCAAAATAATACATTTAAATAAATTTTGTTGGAAAAAAATGTTCCGACGCAATGCATTGTGGTCTATATTTAGACGATCTAGTTAGCATCAATGCACACTGGTTTTTCGCAGAGACTTCTGGTAAATTTCCAGGGCACTGAATTTTGAAATTGTAGATTCAGGCAGCATTACAAAATGGCAAACGCACTACATAATGCACTATGTAGGGGTTAGGGTGGGAAGTCGGACATACCCTAACCCTCCTCTTGTTTCAGGGCTTGTCTCTTCCTGCCCTAGTGTTTCCCTACAGGTGTGAGTGTCTAATCTTCCCTGATGGTTTCCATCTGTGATTCCCTCCTTCATGTCTTAAATAGTCTGAGTATTCATTTTTCCTGTGCCAGTGTGTTGGTTGGATCCTGTGCCACAGTTAATGCCATTCTTTGCGATTAAAAGCTCTAAAACTCTGCATCTGAGTCCAGCCCTGAGTTCTGTCCTTATACAAAATATGTCCATAATCCTTTTTCTTTTAGATTGTTATCAAAATCTTCCTGCAAGTAGGTTCAATTCTATAACTTCATTTGATTTCAAACCCTGTTTCTTTCTTTCCATGTGCTGCTCTACACCTTTATTTGTAGTGATAAGAGTTTTATCTAAGTGGGCTTGAAGTTAATGAACAACTACTTAAACTTAATCTTCAAGATAAAAATAAAACATATAAATTTCCCCTTTACAAAGACAACAAGATTTAAATGAATGGCTAAAAAGGTCTACATGACAGGGTTTCAAGCAACCTGCAAGAATTTGTATTGTATTCTTTTTGTATCCATTACAAGTCATATTACTTTTTTTTGTAATTTCACAATATTGAAGGTTTAATGCTTCAACTAGTTTGTTTAACTTTCTGTTTTTTTCCTTTAATATTATTTTTTTAGTTAAAAATGTTGACTCAAATTGTTGAACTGTTGTTTTTTTCTTAACTTCTGAGTTTTCAGAAACTAAATTTGTGTTTCATGTAAATAAATGTAATTTGAGTGGACGGAGAACACTGACATTTTATTTAAACCGGTCAGCATTTTCATTAACTCCACCAAACTACTTTAAACTTTATAATATTACAACAAAACTGTTACTATATTGTCAGTCTTTTTTGTACATTTTTATTTCAGCATTGATGGAGGTACATTTTTACATTTGGCGCTCCACAAACATAACCCGGAGCTATCAGGGCATGATGCACTCACAAAGCTGGAGACATCCTGACCTTCCTGCAAACTTCAATGAGAACAACACCGGCATGACATTGCATACAATTAAAAGGTGACTGTTTGTGTAATTAGTTTATAACATTTTTAGTTAAAGTAGGTTTAAAAAAAGAAACTAGAAGTATTGAAACAAAGTTAATACAAAGACGGGAAAAATGGTTTAAGCATTTCAACAGTTAGATACCGTTTGGATCCTTCTTTTTTTATGCCTGTTCGGTCCTGAAGACTAACCAAAGGGTCCTTCCAACTCTGAGGTCATGGTCCTCTGACAGGACGGTGTGGATTTCCAGCTCCAGGTTGACACTGATTGGTATCACAGGAGGTTGGTCATGACTGCGCTCAGACGGGAGCAAAAGGTTGACAAGCTGACATAAGTGCACAGCATCCTCAGTGATGTGGAAGCTGTACCCGTCCGTCTTAGGGGGGGGGGAAGAAAGCTGAAACGCAGGGCTAAGCTGTTGATCTACCTGTGAGTGAAAGAATGAGGGCATATTCAAAATCCTCTTCCTGTGAAGGGTCACTGGGTTTCCCACTCGGTAAGGAGGCGAGGACCAAAAAACCCAAAACAAACACATGTAAATAAATCATGTGTACAGACCAAAGCTGTGTGCTCTGTCCCGCACAAAGTTTTTCTTTTGTACCGGGAACGCAGTAGTGAAACTTTGAGCACTTCATCCATTCTTTAGAGTATGTCCACACACATTTCCCAAGCAGATCAGACTTAAAATAGTGAAGTGGAAATGCAGTTTATATATGAAAAAGTGCGAGAAACAGGTGTTGCTGTGAGGCAAGAGCGCTAAAGGTCTGAAGACGTTGCAACAGTTTAAAGATCCTTTTCAATCAGCTTCCAGTGGACGATGTTTCTGCTTGAAAGATGTCTTGATATAGACCATCCCCAAACAGTATGTGAACACTTCTGACAGGGGAAAACAAGGATTTCTGCTAAAACAGTTGCCATTAGATTTTGAAACGACACAACAACACACCCCTGGGCAACTGGCTCCCTCAGTCAAGGACTTAAAGTGTGAAAGGGGTTGGAACAATTAAAACAAAAGTTAAAGCTGATAGCAGTGTTGTATTGTCTGTAGGCGTTACCTGCCAACTTTTCTATTGGTTTTATCTCCATAGCAACCATTGTAAATTTTGATTACCTGGGGGTAATGAAAAGGTCTTGGTCATTTTTAGAAGAATTGGCAAAAGTAAACTTTTGGATTTCCCTGGCAATAGTGATTTTTTTTGTTGTTTTTTTGTTTACCATGGCACATTCCTAATATATTCATATTCATTGTTTTGTTTAGGTTGAGCCAATGATTTATGTATTAACTGTGGTAATAATGAGAATGCCACCTTTGCAAGTCTACCATGCTAACACCATTAAAAATCCAACATTTTTCCCCCAAGTAGCTTCCCAATGATGCTCAAGGGATTGGAGTATTATTAATCAAAATAAATAAAAAATACTTTAAATTTGTAGTTGAGTTTTTTTAGGAGGGAAACTCAAAATGGCAGCCTTTTCTAAGGTCAAAAGTCAACAAAGCTTCAGTTTCGATTGTAGACTCAAGCTGGTGTGAAACTTTGTGAAGATCGTTGAACAAAATATTTCCTTTTCCTATATATATTTTCCATACTACACTGCCAAGCTGTCAGTCCTGTGGCCATCCAATAAATTCAAAACTACCTTGGTTAGTGGATTTGGAAATACATCTTTGAGCCCCATAAAAGCTTTTGACAGTTTCTCCTGCTGTGATCTCATCTTTTTTTTTTCTTTGGGCGGTGGCGGGTCATTGGTGAGTTTTGAAAATGTTGCTGGAATTAAATTTGCCATCAAAGCTGCAGTAAGGAAGAATGGCAGAAACAATTTGGTCCTTGCAGTGCAGGACTACTGCGGGCCACAACAATTATAACCACAAACATCTAAAAATGTGCCATAAATAAGCAAATGCAGAGTTAGAGCCCCCCTTAAGTAAAAAGGTTTGCTAGTATCAAAATTACTATGATCAAAAGACATTGCTACACTCACAACAATTTTATTCTAAAGAAACCAAAAGTCTCAAAGACAAAAAGCCTCATCTGCCAAGTGAAAATGAAAAAATTCCAGCCAAAGCTTACCTCCTCATCTGTCAAAGACATGGTGCCGCTGGGCGACAGCGGTGCCAACATAATTGGCACGGTTCCATCTATCGATCGTCTGCTTCCAAATGGAAGTAACAGAATAATACTGCAGCAATGTGCAGAGGAATTTAACTGAATCCAGAAAAAAAAACTTTTTTTTAATTGTCCCAACACAAATTTTCATGGCTTTCAGGTAGGTGTCCTGCAGGCATAGTTGTGAGTTGTAAGATGAGTCAAAGGTCAAAATCTGACTTTTCATAATAAATCTTCCACCACTCCATAAAAGTAATTTTAATTTGGCATCTTTTTTCCCACCCGAGGACATTTTTTTGTAAGGTTTGTTTCCTTTAGTTTGCTCCGCTTTCTGTGTTTTCAGTTGAATTTTCTTTACTTGATGTTTTTCTGTTTTCAGGTTTTTGTCGTTGTCTCACCTGGTTTCATTTGATCATCCCCCTCAGCTGTCTCCAGTCAATCATCCTCAGGGTGTTTCTGTGTCAGATTTTCAGTTCAGCTTTTAACAGGTCATTTGAGGTTTTCATCCTTTTTTCGTTTGTTCCCTGTAGGTTCACAGTTATTTTATCTTTATGTTTATTTTTAAAGTTTTGGAAAACACACCCAATTTCCTGTATTTTGGCTTATATATCCCTGTTTCTAGACATAAATTAATCATGATGTCACTACATTCCAGACTGTGTTACCCCTTTAAGACCTTTAGTGTTGACATTCGTTTGACCATCTTAATTATTCAACCATTTACACATTCATTGTAATCCCAGCGGATTCTAAAGTGCAGAAAGCAGTTTTGCGTTGATATGCAACAATTTCCCGCTGTCACTGACCAAACTGTCCAAGAGACCATCACCCGTCTGAGCTCGTCTACATGCTGCCTTGATGTGTTACCCACTAGATTTCTAAAGTCTGTCCTGAACAATGTGTTGCCATCAATTACTCAAATAGTTAACATGTCTCTTCAATCTGGAATATTTCCGGAGGCCTTAAAAACTGCAGTCATTAAACCTCTCCTGAAGAAAAGCGGTCTTGATCCCACTGTACTGAATAATTACAGACCTATCTCTAATCTGCCATTTTTAGGAAAAGTCCTTGAAAAAGTTGTCTACCAACAGCTCACTGATTTTCTCTTATTAAACAATTCATTTGATGTTTTCCAGTCAGGTTTTAGACCCCATCATAGCACAGAAACTGCTCTTATCAAGGTAACCAACGACATCCGCCTGAACACTGATGATGGCAAAGTCTCTGTCTTAATCCTGCTAGACCTGAGTGCTGCCTTTGATACTGTTGATCATGGGATCCTTTTGCACAGACTCCAAGACTGGGTTGGTATCTCTGGATCTGCCCTAAGTTGGCTCAAGTCTTATGTAGAAGACAGGAAATATTTTGTTGAAATTGGGAGTTGTGTCTCAGACTACATGGCCTTGACTTGTGGTGTGCCCCAGGGATCGATCCTAGGACCCCTTCTGTTCAACCTCTACATGCTGCCACTAGGGCAGTTAATACGCAGTAATAACATATCTCATCACAACTATGCAGATGAAAAACATTGCCAAAATCAAAAACATAGTGTCAAAGCCAGACCTGGAGATACTTATTCATGCATTTGTCTCCAGTAGGTCAGACTACTGTAACGGCCTGCTCACCGGCCTCTCCAAACAAGCTGTAAAACAGCTTCAGTACATCCAGAATGCTGCTGCTCGAGTCCTGACCAGAACCAGGAAGTATGATCACATTAGTCCTGTGCACAGGTCTCTGCACTGGCTCCCTGTACCTCAAAGAATAGACTTCAAAGCAGCTCTGCTTGTGTACAAGTCTCTCCATGGCCGAGCACCAAAGTACATCTTATGCATTATCCATATGAACCATCTCGTACTCCTGTTGATACCCAGAGTCAGAACTAAACAAGGGGAATCAGCGTTTCAATATTCTGCAGCTAAAATCTGGAACAGCCTCCCTGAAGTTGTAAGACAGGCCTATTCTATGTTCATGTTCAAATCTAGACTTAAAACATTTCTGTTTAGCCGTGTATATGACTGAAAGGTCCTATCTGCAGTCTTCTTTCCTTTCCTGCCTTTATTTTTAAATCAATTTTCACATTTTTTCTTTTCTTTTAAAGTAAATTTTACGTTGATTATTTCTATGATGTATTGTGATTTTAATGCATTTTTCTGTTTTGTGAAGCACCTTGAATTACTTTGTGTACGAATTGTGCTCCCCCCGTGAACCGCCACCTTAACGTGGTGGGGGAGTTTGAGAGCTCGGGTGATCCCAGGAGCTAAGCTGTCTGGGGCTTAAGCCCCTGGTAGGGTCTCCCATGGCAGACAGGTCCTGGGTGACGAGCCAGACAAAGAGCGGTTCAGAAACCCCTGATGAAAAGAAACAACGAGGACCCGATTACGTCGCCCGGATTGGCGTCACCGGGGCCCCACTCTGGAGCCAGGCCCAGGGTCGGGGCTCGCAGGCGAGCGCCTGGTGGCCGGGGCTCTTCCCACGGGCCCCGGTCGGGCACAGCCCGAAGGAGCGACGTGGGACCACTCTCCCATGGGCCCACCACCCGTAGGAGACCTCAAAAGGGGCCGGTGCAATGTGGTTTGGGTGGCAGTCGAGGGCGGGTGCCTCGGCGGCCCAAACCCCGATCATGGAACCTGGCTTTTGAGACATGGAATGTCACCTCTCTGGGAGGGAAGGAGCCTGAGCTGGTGCGAGAGGTTGAGAGATACCGTCTAGATATAGTCGGGCTCACCTCCACACATAGCCTGGGCTCTGAAACTCACTCCTTAGAGAGGGGTTGGACTCTCTACCACTCTGGAGTTGCCCAAGGTGAGAGGCGGCGGGCTGGCGTAGGCTTACTCGTGAGCCCCCAGCTCAGCCGCCAAGTGTTGGAGTTCACCCCGGTGGACGAGAGGGTCATGTCCCTCCGCCTCCGGGTGGGGGACAGGTCTCTAACTGTGGTTTCGGCTTACGGGCCGAACAGCAGTTCGGAGTACCAGGCCTTCTTGGTGTCTCTCGAAGGGGTACTGGAAAGTGCCCCAACGGGGGACTCCATTGTCTTACTGGGGGACTTCAATGCCCACGTGGGCAATGACAGTGGCACCTGGAGGGGTGTGATTGGTAGGAACGCCCCCCCTGATCTGAACCCGAGTGGTGTTTTGTTATTGGACTTCTGTGCTCGTCATAGTTTGTCCATAACGAACACCATGTTCGAGCACAAGGGTGTCCATCAGTACACCTGGCATCAGGACGCCCTAGGCAGGAGGTCAATGATCGACTTTGTAGTTGTTTCAGGTGACCTTCGGCCCTGTGTCTTGGACACTCGGGTGAAGAGAGGGGCTGAGCTGTCCACCGATCACTACCTGGTGGTGAGTTGGATTCGCTGGCGGGGAAGGAGGCCGGAAAGACTTGGAAGACCCAAACGTACTGTGAGGGTCTGCTGGGAACGTCTGGCTGAGCCCTCCGTCAGGGAAGTCTTTAACTCCCACATCCGGGAGAACTTCAAACAGGTACCGGGGGAGGTTGGGGACATTGAGTCCGAGTGGACCATGTTTTCCACCTCCATTGTCTCTGCTGCTGCTCGGAGCTGTGGTCGCAAGGTCTCTGGTGCCTGTCGCGGCGGTAACCCCAGAACCCAGTGGTGGACACCGGAAGTAAGGGATGCCGTCAAGCTGAAGAAGGAGTCCTACCAGGCCTGGCTGGCCTGCGGGACTCCAGAGGCAGCTGACAGGTACCGGCAGTCTAAGCGAGCTGCGGCCCGGACTGTTGCGGAGGCGAAAACTCGGTCCTGGGAGGAGTTCGGTGAGGCCATGGAGAAGGACTATCGGTCGGCCTCGAAGAAATTCTGGCAAACCATCCGACGACTCAGGAGGGGAAAGCAGTTCTCCACAGGCACCGTTTTCAGTGCAGGTGGGGAGCTGTTGACTTCGACTGGGGACATTGTCGGTCGGTGGAAGGAGTACTTCGAGGATCTCCTCAATCCCACTGACACGCCTTCTTTTGAAGAAGTGGAGAATGAGGATTTTGGGGTGGGGCAGTCCATTACCCGGGCTGAAGTCACTGAGGTAGTCAACGAGCTCCTCGGTGGCAAGGCCCCGGGGGTGGATGAAGTCCGCCCTGAGCACCTCAAGTCTCTGGATGCTGTGGGAGTGTCTTGGCTGACACGTCTCTGCAGCGTCGCGTGGCGGTCGGGAACCGTACCACTGGACTGGCAGACAGGAGTGGTGGTTCCCCTCTTTAAGAAGGGGGACCGGAGGGTGTGTTCCAACCATAGGGGAATTACACTCCTCAGCCTCCCTGGGAAAGTCTATGCCAGGGTACTGGAGAGGAGAGTCCGTCCGATAGTCGAACCTCGGATTCAGGAACAACAGTGCGGTTTCCGTCCTGGTCGTGGAACAGTGGACCAGCTCTACACCCTATCTAGGGTGCTGGAGGGTTTGTGGGAGTTCGCTCATCCAGTCCATATGTGTTTTGTGGATTTGGAGAAGGCGTTCGACCGCGTCCCCCGTGGCATCCTGTGGGGGGTGCTCTGGGAGTATGGGGTCCGGGGAGCCTTACTGAGGGCTGTCCGGTCTCTGTATGACCGGAGTGGGAGCTTGGTCCGCATAGCCGGCAGTAAGTCAGACCTGTTCCCGGTCCACGTTGGACTCCGGCAGGGCTGCCCTCTATCACCGGTTCTGTTCATAGTCTTTATGGACAGAATTTCTAGGCGCAGCCAGGGGCCGGAAGGGATCTGGTTTGGGGACCACAGGATTTCCTCTCTGCTTTTTGCAGATGATGTTGTCCTGTTGGCTTCATCGAACCGGGACCTCCAGCATGCATTGGGGCGGTTTGCGGCCGAGTGTGAAGCGGCTGGGATGAGGGTCAGCACCGCTAAATCTGAGGCCATGGTCCTTGACCGGAGAAAGGTAGTTTGCCATCTCTCGGTCGGTGGAGTGTCCTTGCCCCAGGTGGAGGAGTTTAAATACCTTGGGGTCTTGTTCACGAGTGAGGGAAGATCGGAACGTGAGATTGACAGGCGGATCGGAGCAGCGTCCGTAGTTATGCGGTCGCTCTATCGGTCCGTCGTGGTGAAGAGGGAGCTGAGCCGAAAAGCAAAGCTCTCAATTTACCGGTCGATCTACGTTCCAGTACTCACCTATGGTCATGAGCTATGGGTCATGACCGAAAGAACGAGGTCCCGAATACAAGCGGCTGAAATGAGCTTCCTCCGCAGGGTGGCTGGGCGCTCCCTTAGAGATAGGGTGAGAAGCTCGGTCACCCGCGGAGAGCTCGGAGTAGAACCGCTTCTCCTCCACATCGAAAGGAGCCAGTTGAGGTGGCTCGGGCATCTAGTTCGGATGCCTCCCGGACGCCTCCCTGGAGAGGTGTTCCGGGCATGTCCCACTGGGCGGAGGCCCCGGGGAAGACCCAGGACACGCTGGAGAGACTACGTCTCTCGGCTGGCTTGGGAACGTCTCGGGGTCCCCCCAGAGGAGCTGGAGGAAGTGGCTGGGGTGAGGGAAGTCTGGGCATCTCTGCTCAGTCTGCTGCCCCCGCGACCCGGTCCCGGATAAGCGGAGGAAGATGGATGGATGGATGGATGGATGGACGAATTGTGCTATACAAATAAACTTGCCTTGCCTTTACAGTAGTGCATATTTACGTAATTTACATATATTAGCTAATTCTGTCACTTTACTAATAAAGTAAAAAATTAAACCAGACAGGGCATGTGAAGACCAATGGCAGCAGGACTGCACCGTGGTTGTTTCACACTGTCAGGTTTGCATCTGAGAGGAGATTTTTATAGATTGTTTTTTAAAAGTCCAACTTTGATCATCTTTTGATCTTTTTTCAAAGCGTTCCCAGTGGACTTTTAAGTATGATTATGCAGTTTTTAGCCAAAATCAAAACTAGTGTATCATTTTCTAGGACCTAGTTTCTGTAGAGCAGCAGTAGTAAATTCACCTCTGAGTTGGGAGCGGGACTGTTGGAGTAAACCCGACCCTGCTCCCCATAATCCATCTGTTCACATTCTCTCATGCCCCTCACAACCTTAACCTAACATTACAGGTGCAACAAAAATGGTGAGCAATATTAGAGTTATCCACCTTTACAGTTTTGAGCCCGATGCCAGCTCAGACAAGGATAACACAGACATTAACAAATGTATTTGTATGCAAGTGTCATGATCTGATCACGTGACGAACCCAGATGCTGTAACCCGGAAGGAGGAGGCAGGTAAGTGACAGGTAAGTAAGAGGTTTTATTTTGTAGGAGCCAGCGGTTCTTGAGGTGTGAAGCACCGTGGGACTTGATGGAGCGGACCGTCGGCTGGATAGAGGATTAGTACGACGAAGACAGCTTAAGCCCTTAGCTTTGACGATGCTAGGGGTTCTAGGCAGTGGCGTGGCTGGAGTTCTTGGGAGGAGTGCAGCTTCTGCTCTGGTGGATGGAAAATCGGGTGTCACATGTGGAAGGCAAGACCTGAAGCACAGCAAAACAAGGTGAGCGAGGAACAAGGCAAAGGGGCCAGCCGTAGCTCAAAGCGGAGTTACGCACCATCAGTGTTAACAAAGTGGCGACGAATGCTTGAGGTGAGTCTCCTTATGAAGCAGGTGAGGCGATGAGATGAGTGGACACAGCTGTGAGTCTGGAGCAGAGCTGGGAGGGGGAGGAGTCTGACAGGCCACCATGACAAACTGGAGGAATCCGAAGTGAGCAGAGCACGGAGCTTGTGACAGTCTGATTGTAGTTTTTAAGTAACAAATATCTGCTTTTTCCAATGGCATTTTTGTGTCTGCTACTAAATAAAGAAATACTCCAAAAACAAAAATAGAATTTTCAACAGACTGGGTCTTTAAGGTTTCCTTTTTATCTTTCTTTATTGTGAAGAACTTTTCCACCCTGATGACGTTGGAAAGTGCTGTAGAAGTTCATTCATTAATCCGAAGATCGTGGCTCCACCCCAAAAAAGTAACCCAAAACAAAAAGTAGTTTATTGGTCTAGTTGACCAATCAGAAGAGACTGGACATCAGCATGGGCGGGACATCATCCAAATGTCATGTCTCGTCAAGTTCCTGTCCGTCACTTGTGTTGTCTCGTTTGACACTTCCTGTTTTAATTTGAAGGTTTAACCCACCTCTCGTTTCAGAGCTTCCTCTTCCTAACCTTGTCTGTTTACCCACAGCTGAGCCTGCCTCATCATCACTGATCGTTTCCACCTGTGCTTCCCTTCCTCATGTATTTATCGCCTGAGTTTCCCTTTGTCCTGTGCCTGTTTGTCTTGTGACTTCCCTTGACAAAGCTAAGCCTGACGTTGTCAAGTCTAGTGATTAAAAACCACCTAAAACTCTGCATCTGTGTCCAGTCCTGTGTTCTGCCGTGTCAGTACAAACAGGCCAGAATGGACTCAGCAGAGAGCAGCAATTTAACATCTGTTCTGCAACGCCTGGAAGCCCGCCTTTCTCAGCAGGAGGACTTCCAGAAGGCCCTGGCATCTCATATGGTGCAGGTCTCCTCCCAAGTCCAGGACCTCCGCCTGGGTCCGCCCTGGATCACCTCACCTCCGGGTGCTTCTGCATCCATCCCGGTTCCTCCCTCTCCCACCATACCAAAACTGTATTAGCATGAGAAGGAGGAGGTGAGGAAATTAAAGTAACAAGATCCATTTACTATTTATTACAGTTTCCATAAGTGTTTTGGTTCCAATTTGAACATTTTACCACAGGGGGCAATGCCATATTTAAAAAAAAAACATTAACATTATTTTTATTTAAGGTTAAATGTTTTAAACCCCCAAAAAACAAAAAAATAATGTGGCATTTGACTTTCACTAAACATTCTGGAGAAAATCCAGCAAACTTACTGCCCAACAAGACTTGAATTTCCTCACTAAAATGCAGCTTCCGAAGCCTTCAAATGTTATCGCTTTCTAATACTAAAAGTCTCACTAGACGGGTGTTTTATTTGACACTAGATATACGATTTGTGTGGGATAACAGAAGGGCAGCTGCTGGCGTACTGTAAATAAGCCTGAACTCCTATAATAGAAGTGGTTGACTTTATTAAGTCAGTCCTTGAGGGTATTCTGTTGTTTCATGCCCATCTGCTTCTGCTGGAAAGATTTTATCATCTTCATCTGAGTGCTTTACCACAGAGTTAAAAAAAAAAAAAAAAAAAAAATTTGGTATATGGGAAACTGCCTTTTAGAAGAAAAACCTCTTCATCCCCACCACACTTTTCATGCTATTCTGCAAGAACAAAGCGGTCCAAACATGGAGAGGTTATCGAACATGTTGTGTGACCACATCAAAATATATAAAAAAAACATATTAGGGAAGATCACAACGTGCGATTGACAGGCGGATTGATGCGGCGTCGGCTGTTATGCGGTCGCTGTGCCGGTCCATTGTGGTGATTTGAAAGCTGAGCCAGAAAGCAAACCTCTAAATTTACCAGCTGATCTTTATTCCAATACACACCTCTGTTCATGAGCGCTGGGTCACGACCAAAAGAACAAGGTCCTGAATACAAGTGGCTGACATGATCCTCCATAGGGTGGGGACCAGTTGAGGTGGCTCGGGCAGTTGGTGCTGGATGCCTCCCTGCAGTGTGCCAGGCATGTCCCAGCGGGCTGAGGCCTCGGGGAAGACTAAGGACATGCTGGAGAGAATACAAGTCTTGGCCAAATCATGTCAACGGGAAATAACACAAATAGTTATATTATTCATAAGTACTAAGCACTGTGGTTTTGATCACAGAGACAAATAAATCTGCTCCTTTTGTTGGCTTTTCAGGCTCTGAAGGTCAAGAAGCCACAGGTTTTTCCCACAGGTAAACAACAACTTATAACGTATTTTTGTCAATCACAATCAAGCAATTGTACTCAGAGTTCTTAGGTATTATTGATTTTATTACAGGAGTTTACAGCCCGGTAATAATTTGAACACGGGCCACATTTGGCCCACAGGCTGGACTTTGGACATGCCTGACTTTTACAACCATAAAGCATACCATGTCAGCATCAAAAGTTCTAATTCTGTTAATTTAGAGGTCCACAGGAACATCAACAGATTGGGGCTACATCATCAAAGCAGAAGTTATAGATTAGATTGGAAGAACAACAAACCCAACATGCAGAAAAAGACATTCAAAACTAAACGCATCCTAATGAAATACCGTGAAATACTTTATAACCAACAAATAACAAGTCATTTATAAAAGTGACGTTTTTTGGAATTATCTAGAAAAATTTTGCTTTTCAATTGCATGGATACATGGACATCGATGCTATTTTTATAGCAAGACTGTTTCTAAAGCCTGATGTGTATTTCTGTATGATCAAAAGATCCTAGAAAATGCAAACAGAGACTCTGTGTAACATTTATGTTTATGAGCCCACCTTCCTTCTTCACCAGTGGAGTGCAGCGCAGCAGCAAGGTCAAGTTTGTTACTCCGCAACAACATTATTCAATTCATTAAAGGTCACATGGACAAACCAGAAGGCTGCTGGAAAATTATTTTTAAGATAGAAAGGATGAAAAAAATAAAAAAAGCACCTTTTCTGGTTGGTTGAGATGCACGTAGCTATGAAAGAATGAAAGATGTGATATTTTGAAACAAGAGCTGGAACTGCAAAATGAAGACATACAGGTCGGGCAAGTAAAAAATAAAGGAACAAGTAAGTGACTTTAAACAGTTAAAGACTCTTTTTCTTAACATCCAGGTGGAACAAATGTGAAGGAAACTGATAACTGAGCTAAACCTTTTCGACAAGGTGTTCATATGTAGTCAGCATGTAATGCTATGGTTACACCGGGCTCAGAAACGCAAATTTGAGCGACTACTTTCAATGAAAAGTCTATGTAAACGCATGAAATGTGCAATTTGGGCACGTTCATGTGTCACTACGCAGGTTTTTAAGTCAGTATTGGGGCTATATGTTTAAAATGCCGGCACACCTGTCCTAAACATGACTGAGCATCCATTTGTGTCTCCGCTGTGTCGTGTGTCCGTCTTCATCCTCTGGGCACCATTGCACATCTGCCTCGCTGTCGCTCTGCCTCCCTGTGAAGTCTGGGAGACCCACCTTAGCTGCGGACTAGGACACCTGCCATCCAGAATCCTGCATGGCTCAGTTCTCCCTCCAGAAACATAACCATGTAGTAGAGGCAAACTGAGCACACAAGCGGTGGCACACATTCAAGGCTGCAGCTCCTATTAGACAAACACCTGGTCATAACACTTTGAATACACAACAAAGGCATCCAGATGTTTTTGGGGTTTTTTTGTTGTTGAGGCTTTCTGGAATTCTGGTTGGTGATTCTAAATGGATATTAGAGGCAATAGAAGTGTCAGTGGTTATTGATTTCTGTGTGACATTACAGTAAACCTCTGATCGGTCCAGGATACACCCAAAGAGGGATGAGCTGCTGCTGCTGCTTTGCACTTCTAAGACAGGTGTACAACTTGGATGAAAATACTGCTAATATGTCAATTCTTATAAGAACTCAAAATAAGGAACTCACCTGTTATCCTACATACGCACCAGCCATGTGTGGTACATTCAAGATCGTGCTAAACGTTGGTTCTTAAAAGCCCTTTTAGGATGTGGTCTTCACTCAGGTGTGTCCCTGTCAAACTTAAAAATACCTCTCAAATGATATTTCTTTTCTTCTTTTGAAAAAGGACTGCACTCTCAAAGACAAAAGGGCTTTACATGCACAAAACATGTGTTTTTCTTACATATGCAATTTCAACAAATTTGAATGTATTTGATTTTTTAAATAGTGAATTTGTAGATTCATGAAAACCACCTTAATATTCCAGTTGCTCTTTTTTGTTTTTGTAGATCAATTTTTTTTCCCGTGTATATTGCCCCTGAATTTCACAACAATGCTGGAAGCATGTAAGAATTAGGTCTGAACATATAATTATGCATTCTTTATGTGTTCTTTTGGTTCTGTGGAATTATACATATACTTTCATACAGATGCTTTTTATATATTCAACATGTGGTTTTTAACTAAGCTGATGGTCAATAATGACTCCAAAAAACATTTTTTTAAAAAGACATATAATTTATATCCTATTAAAATGAAGTCTTATGATGTCATTTGCTTTATCTGTACAAAAAATAAAATATTTCTTTTTATGTGTTGAGACCAGAGAAGAATAGTCTGACTTAAATGAGAGACAGACATTCATGTCTCACTGTGAGTGTCACGGATACTCCTGAAGTCCCTCAAAGCCTTGTTTTTGTGTCACTGAAATTTTGAAGATGTTTGAAAAAAATCTAAAAAAAAGTCTCATTTCTCTTTCAGTTCCTTCAGTCTTCATGGGGTCTCGGACTTGCCTTCACGCTGTTTCTCAAGCGTTTCAGCTTTGGTCTCTGTGAGCCAGAAAGGGCAGTGTCTCACTGGGACAGGACAGACTGTGACATACTTTTAGAAGTTTTTCAACAAGCTTCTGTAGATTTAAAAATATATATTTTTTATTTGAAAAATCTTCTAATATTTATGCTCAGAGCGTCTCAAACCAATCTTAATGTGAGTCAGACAGTTTTCCAGTAATCCTGAATGACTTTGTGAGGGGCCGCTGATCTGCATAAGGAAACAGTGAATGATTGATGACCAAAGCAAAAACAATATTTCACTCAACACGAATAACAAATTCAAATAAATACTCAAGTCATGCCAGTTAATATTTCATAAAAGAACAGTGTGTTGTAGTTTTGGGTTCGCAATGTGCGTAAATCATTACAGCAAAGTGTCTCAACAAAGGATGAAGACATTTGGGAAGACAAGCAATGCAAGCGTTTGTCACAGGCTCCTCTATACTAGATTTAAAAAAATGAATATTTTGCCTGGTCTTATGCTTTATGGCTTTAGTTGATCATAATTTCCTGTAAAAACTAAAATAAAATAAAAACCTTTACGGTAAATAGTAATCAGGTGACAGTGTTGGCTCACTTTAGGTCTCCACAGATGCTTTTAAATTAGATCAGTTTGGTCTGTGACTTTTTTCTTGAGTTAAAGCTCATCTGAGCACCTGAAACGAGGTTCACTGCAGAAGGATGATCCAGAGAGTAGAAGTAAAGATCAACAAGTGATTCCAATAAAAAAAAGAAGAAAAAGTTTGTAAAAGTTGTGAACTTGTGGTGTTGATGTTTCTGTAATATGATGGATGACCTTCCAACTGTTTTCTTCTTTTTGTTTATTTTAAAGCTCATTGCAAGAATTACCCCACACATGCAGCTGTTTTAGAACATACTGTATTTGGTCTGTCAGGACCACTCTCATGACTGCAATGTGAAAGTGAACCAAAACAAATACCGGTTGTGATGCTTATGTTGCGTTCACACCAAACGTGATTCGTGTGTCACATTGTAGCATTGCCACACCCAGTGGGGGAAAAAAAAAATCTAAATGGCAATTAAAAAATTGATCTGAACAAAGTCCACATCGGTTTGAAAAATGATTGCTCTAACACAAATAGAAAGGATTTTTTGTTTATATAAAAACCGTTAATAAGTCTGTGTTGGATTATGTAAATTCTGAAGGAATTTGGGCAAAGTCACCAGCAAGGAAAGAAAAGAGAAACTTTTGGGGCGGCGACAGCTGTCAGAGGAAAATATAAGTAGGAAAGGCTGAGTGAGGCTATAAGGGACCCCAAGAAGAAATAAGTAAGGGTTAATGGCAGACGAAGTATGCATTATCACTTTTTAACGCACGCTGTAGAAGCCTGAACCATCTGAAGCGGAGGACGGTTGCTTCCGCGAAGTGCGTTAAAAAGTGATAATGCACACTTCCAAGGCCATTAACCCGCTTATACCATGGTCACTCACAAAAGAAATAAATATTAACTAGTTTTTAGTCCTTAATTATTGTTTTTGTTTTACGATTTGGATCGCTATGTGGTGCGGCGCCTTGTCATGGTAACGTGACGTGGCGCCGCACCACCGCTGCAGTCAAGATTCGGCGATATAAAGCGATATATACTGTATATATGCTGATCGTCCTGAAGGGTTGAATAAAGCATCAGTTCAGAGAGAAGGTTCACTTCTTACCGCTTGTTTTTGTCCAGATGATGAAGCTAAAGGTTGTTTTATGGAAGCCGGCGCAGTGATACAGAAGATTTAAGATGGGTGACCGGAACTTCTTTTTGGGGGGGGGGGTTTTACCGTGCGCTATCACTTTTTAATGCACACCCAGCAGCCAATCAAATTCGAGCACTCCCCTGGACAATTGTATAAAAAAAGATAACCTACCCAAGAAATCCTGATTAAGGGTGGAAACTATAGGAGCTCATACATTTTGGTGAGAGCATTCCATTGGCTGCTGAGCTGCATTTATTATTTACAATGCATGGAAGACACAGATGATGTTAAGATATCAGATTGATTCATTTTGAAGAGCTATTCAAAGGCATCGGTAAGCACATCTCCTCTGGGTTTATGAGATCATTCAGAGTCTCCCCCAGTACGGCGAGGAGGTTCACCATCTGCTGTAGGAGCTGCAGCTGAATGATGGCCGACTTCAGCAGTGCTTTTGTCTCTCTGTGACCCAGTTTGACCACTTGCTGTCCCTCATTAGTTAGATAAATTACAAATAAAAAACAAGAATAAAATTAGAGAAACCTTTTACTATTGTCTCCTTACAAATAAGAAAAAAAATCATATAGCTTGGGAGGACAACAATCAGATTCTCCTCCATGTTGTTTTGGACTCACGGGAAAAAGCTGAGGCCCTGATTGGTTGACACAACACATCTTCTTCGCCAATGTTTTTCAATTCTGGAAGTGCGGCAATGCCAAAATTGCGTTGCAATGCTCAAAATAGGGTTCTGCCAAACCGCCACGTGACTCAGAAGGTGCTGCAGGTTCTCTAATCACGTGTCTCGTGCCCCTGATGCGCAAATCGTGTTCAATGTGAGCACAAGTTTAAATATTCACTTTTCCTCTAAGCCAAATACACCAAACTCTCCAAACCTAAAAGCAACCCTCAGTACCAACAAAGCATTTTTAAATACCAACGCATATCAAGCATTATCTGTAGCTCTTCATTAACAGAGTTGGATACCTTCTACTGTATAATCCAGCATTTTTAAAGGTCAAATCATGCAAATTAGCAAGCTTTTTTTGATGAGTCGTCAGATTCACTGCACATAAATGTGGTTTTGCACCAGGATAGGATTTTAAGGTGTTTGTGCCAAGTTTACATTACCTGAACTAGTTATGTATATACTGAAAGAAGGTCACAGTTCTAAAGTGGTCACTATGGTAACCAGCTCAAAATGCACTTCAGTCTTATACAATGCATGTTATTGTGTCAATGTGGACCAGGATTTCTGCCAAAAATCTACATTTTGGGGAAATCCTGAAGGTCAAATACAGTTCAAGCTCCTGTAGTCAAAGCAGACCCAATAAAAGCGACTCATTAATATGCGTCTGACATCTGGCCCTTCTTTATTACAAGACAGTCTCTCGGGGGCATGTTTAAAGCTGTGATATTAGCCCTGTTAGCCTGAGTAAGTGAGCTAAGAATTATTCATCATTAAGAAAAAGCATCACATGAAGGATTACTGTCATCTGCATGTGTGGAAAAGGCTCTGTTGTCTGAGGGGACCATTTTCTAATTAAAACACTTTGATGTTTTCACTCTTTTTTTGGGGAGGGGGGGGGTTCAAAGAAGAAAAAATGCTCACAATGTCAAGAATAAAATAATGCTTGAACATGATGAGGGGAGCAGGGCACAGCAAGAATGTTGAGAAGCTAGATTTCAATAGCAGGGGAATGTGGCCACTAGGCTGCATTTATTTTCCACAGTAAATTTCAACATTTGTGTAACTGTTGTGTTTACTCCTCAGGAGCTGGAATGAGAAGCAACTCATGACATTTGAAGTTCAATGGGAAAATCTCTTTTGTATAGATGACTTTTCAACACATTTCTCATTTTTCTTTGTTCATTTCTTTATCATTTATGTCCTTTCACTCGTTAGGCCTCTTCACTGCATTATCTCTCCTTTAAAGACCCACTTTGATCATCTTTTGATCTATTTCAAAAGTGTTCCCAGTGGTCCTTTAAAGATGATTTTGCCATTTTTAGCCAAATTCAAAAAGCCTGCGTTGTTTTCCAGGACACAGTTTCTGCAGAGTGGCAATAGTTAATTAGACATTTTCCTCTGGGTTGAGGGCAGGCCTGTTGACACAGCACAACCCCGCCCCCCTTCCCCGCCCCTTTTACTGAGAGCTCATAGCAGGGACCATGTCTACATCACACATAAACTCTTTTTCAATTCAAACTGAATTTTTCTGTCTGATCCTGATTAGTTGAATAAAGAAATACTCAAGAATTTAAACATATGGGAAAGAATAATTAATCTAAAGACCATTGGCCCTAAATGTGTTGTAACTTATGCTTATGAATGATATGGATTGTTGGGGTGTATTATTTGTCAGTGTAATAGTTGTTGTGAGTAGCAGACATTGGTGAATGGTAGTGATTTTTTCATGGAGGTTTCATATATGAAGAAGCCACCAGCAATGTAGAATATTACTTTATGAATGTGTAAAGGGTGGGAATGTTTTTTTTTTCTTCCTCCCACTCCCATTTAAAGTTTTTGTCTATAGGTGTGTGTGCGGATATGTCTGCAGATGTGTGTGTGTGTGTGTGTGTGTGTACATATTTGTATCATACATGGTGTAATTACATTTGCTTGTTAGTTGATGCAATATACATGCTGGAAATACATTTAAAACCAGTCAATTAGTTGCAGCAAAAAAAGAGAAATAAAGTGCAATTTTAAAATGTATTTGTATACATTTTAAATAAAATGTATATATAGAGTTTTCATCTCCCTGCTCTGTGTTGAAGTGGATTTAAACATATGTGCTCATTGACATTACAATCAATCTTTTCTTAGAAAATGTTTGATCATTTCTAAGAATCCAATTTAATTCAAAGCAGTTTCATCCTGATTCTATTTTTTTAGCTAAAAAAACTGCTTTTCTTTTTGTATTGTTAATGCAAGACCAGTTGAGTTATTCATAACCTTCCCTCTTTGCTCACTTTAAGCTCCTAGTTATGTATAAACTTTTCATTTGCTAAAATGGTTTTAGAATTGAGATGTAACAAATAAATCAATATTTAATGGAACTGTGTTAAATTAGAAATCAAATTAAATGAAATTGTGAGTTTGTGAACTCCGTAATTCAGCAGATATTTTCAGCACCAGTTGCACCAGTATGTCCAGATGTTGAGTTCTCCTTTAGAATATATAGTTATAATTGTATTGTTGCCTTGCTGTATTCCTATTTATGAAATATCTATTTAAAAATGAAACTGATGGCATTCAATTCTTTTCTCCTTTGATTCCAGTCTTTATCTTTTCTTCATTTATGTTTACATACATCAGAGCGCTCTAATCTACTCTTCCCATCCAGCTTGCCTTAAGCTTTTGATTCCTCCTCCGACCCAGAAAAACCACCAACCTCCAGCTCATCCTCTTTTTTAACACTTGTTTCCCATTTATACTATTTGAGTTTGATGGAATCAATTTAACCCTTGTGCTATTTTAGATGACCCCACCCTTACTTTGACGTGTTCTCCCTACCATGACAAAGGTGGATAAAGGTGGAAAGATTTCATGTCATCCATGGACACCAGTGAAGATCACAAATCATTGAAGAAAAAAGGTTCAGAGCACTGTCTAGTGGGTCTAGATGACCCAACTCCCAATGTTAAAATGCCTAGGATAGCACAAGGGTTAAGGCAATGATGTTCCAGTATCCCTCACTTCAAACTAGGAAAACAGTCCCTCATTTACCTGCATCAGAGAATTAGCCAGCATGTAGGAGGTGTTGCTTTAAAGAGAGGCACTTTGCTTCTGTCCTAGTTACAGTTTGTCTCAGCATGACACCATTTGACCTTATGATGACCCCTCACAATTTTTCATTGTGAAAAGTTCACTTGGTGGTTCAGGGATGACCTCCCAGCTCTTTTTAAATGAATGGCCTGTACCATTTGCTTCTTGAAGGTCATTGGCAGCTCCGTTCTTTGTTTTAATACCCAAATAAAATCAAAGCAGCAAAGAGCTAAAACTTTTAAAAAAGGAAGTCTCACTTTCTGAGAACCATATCTGCTCCAGTTTCATCCAAACAGAGAGAGAACTTTTTATTCAATAAAGATGGAATTACTTTTTTTCTGCAGTGCAGCTGCTTGTTAAGTCAGTTTTCAAGTTTAAAATACATCTTAAAGATCTGAGATGCCATTGTAGGCTAAATGTTCAACTGCATTAGTTGGGTCAACAGTGATCATGTATTACTTCATCCATCTATCTTCCATTCTGTAGGGCTGCATATCTTTCACATGATTTAACATGGATGGTGTAGGATGTATTTCATAAGAGAGTAAGAATGCATTTATATGAATTTTTGTCCTTTATGTGAACAAGGATTGACAATTTTGACCCCTCCCCTATTGTCTGCATCCAGCTGCAGACACACCACTTTAGCTCACATTATACCATGGTCCGGTTGAATACTCAATTCTGATTGGCTGGTGGCTGTGCATTAAAACCTGATAACCGCACTGTGAAAAAAGAAGTTCTGGTTACCTAGTTTAAATGTTTTGTATCACTCCGCCTTCTTTAAAACAACCTTTTGCTTCATCATTTGGACAAAAACAAGCGGTAAGAGGTGAAGTATCTCTCTCAACTGATGCTTTATTCAACCCATCTGGACGATCAGCTTATATATATATCGCCGAATATTGACTGCAGCAGTGGTGCTGCGCGACGCGGACTATATGCGCCGCATCACGTAACATATAGTGAGAAAAGCGATCCAAATCGGAAAAAAAACAAGACTTAAGGACTAAAAACTGGTTAAAATGTATGGCTTTTGTAAGTGACCATGGTATAAGCGGGTTAATGGCCTTCTTAGTGTGCGTTATTATGTTATAAGTTGCATTATAAGCAACCGTCCTCCGCTTTGCTTTGGACGGTTCAGGCTTCCACGGCGTGCGTTAAAAAGTAATAACACACACTTCTTTGGCCATTAACCCTTACTTATTGCACATCTGATGAACAAGTTAGACTCAGAGCTTGCATTTACAGCAGGGTTCAAACATATTGACAGTTGATCCACACGGGGGGACGTCCTAAGGGGCACAATTAGACACTTAAGAGAACAAAAAGGAGACGTTGTATAACATGAGGCCATTCCGTTCTATCAGAGAGACGTTGGTTTAGTCCAGCATGCTGATTGTAAACTACTTCTCTGTATGACCTACTGTAAATGTTTATAAGTATTGCTAGTCTTATAACTTGTTTTTTCTTAATTTTGCTAAACTCAATGAAATAAAAGATGCATCTCAATACGTGGTCCACCAGACAATACAAAAATATTCAATTAAGTTTGCGGGAATACGATATGATTTAGATATCTGGTATTTTAACTGTAAATGAAAATGTTTTGGATGGAGAGATTTTGAAAATATGACTGATCAATTTAATGTGAAACAGGAATTTAGCATGAAACAGTCCGTAGTATTTAGTGGTTTAGGCTCTGGGCTGGAAACATTTTGCATATTTGTGAAGACATCACACTAAGTGAAGCGACCCTAGAGCCCTGACGCTGATGGTGGTCTGAAATATCTGAAATGCGGATAAACAAACTTCAATGAATTTAAAGGCAGAAATTGGATCGTGATCGGCTGTGAAGAAAGTCAGGATGTTAGCTATTGGCTCAGAGCGAGAAAAAAATATATATCTTAATTTATTTTTTACAAAACATCCACGTTTTCCTGTTCAGAACACAGTGGATTCGTAAGTAGTCATTGTAAAATGTTCATATTTATTAGGTTTTTACTTTGGGAAATTGGCAACGTTAAATTTGCCATTTAGAAAAAACAGTGAGCAGGGTGTCTGAATTGTTTAAAAAATGCAAGGCACTAGATAGCTCCGTACTTTATTGTTTTTTTTAGTAGTTAGTGAGGCAATTCGGACATGGCATAGAAAAACGGAAACATGATAAAACCACTGAGAGACATGACCTGACCCTGAAAGCTATGAAACGAGACACTTAAAAAGGCTGATGACAATAAATAAATTAATTAGGACAATTAACAGAAATGAAGACTGCTGAACCTAAACATGGTGTGACTGAATGGCAAACAACTGAAAGCTGTATAGAATCAAGACTGACAGACCAAACTAAACTGCGCACAAGAGAAAAGACACACACACACACACACACACACACACACACACACACACACACACACACACACACACATATATATATATATATATATATATATATATATATATAATATATATATATATATATATATGTTTGTGTGTTTGTGTAAAGGAATTCTGCTTTAAGTCCAAACAATTAAATGCAGAATGTAGAGTATAATAAATACATAACCATCAAAATAAAGAATCTAAATGTCACAGAAAAGATATAGATAAAATGCTATGTACTTTGAGGGGAAAAAGGGCAGTTAAAATTATATGGTCTTTTTTTTCTCCTATTGTCGTCACTCTTTTTTAACATGCAAATATATGATATATTTTTTACTGTTCTTCCACGAATATTTTATATGCAAGATCGTGTGTGACTGTGTGTGGTTTAGGGTGTGTGTGTGTGGGGGGGGGGGCGGTTTAACCGCCCTCTTGCTTGATTTATATTATAAAACCATCAAAAGTTTGTGTTTTTATTTTAATAAACTGTTGCGTCTCTCCTGTTGACAGAGAGACTGGAAGCTTGCTGCGTCCTTCTGCGTGTCTTACTGCGGGTTTTCATCGCGCAGCCTGTTCCGGGGTTAAAGTAAGGACGGGGTTAAAATTTTCAAAAGGTGCGCAAAACCGCCGCGCTTCTGTAACAGAGGTCTCTCCGCCGTCGTGAGTGTCGGCACGGATTTGAACCCGGTAGCGCGCTTCCAGAGGAGCTGATAATTGTGTTTCCATCAGCAGGAAGCAGCAGTGCTGTCCTTGCTCTGGGGATGAGGATGATGGGATGGTTTTTGGAGGAAGCCATTAAGCCCTCACAGTCCTGCGTTGGTGGATTCCACCTGTTTGGAATGGTTCTAATGCGCATGAGGCTGTTTTCGGCCTCTCCTCTGCTGGAAATGCCTTCCACACTTCCTTTTCCACGCCGCCTGCGGGAATATGTGGGAAACTCAACGCTTGTAGTTTAAAAATCAACCGGCTTGAATGATGAAAATCCTTTGAGATGAAAAGTGGCACTTTTGGGAATCATCTTATCGGTCGCGCTTGGCTTTTGGCTCATCTCGCGCCCGAACTGCCTGTTGTCCGCGTCCGAGGAGAAACGCGCAACTTTAACGCGAGCTGGAGCCGTAGAGAGAGCGGGGAGAGCACTCGGGCCAAAGGCGGGGGGGCAGCAGGGGGACCGACGGAGCGGCTGGACAGGAGAATCGGCGCAGCTGTGGAGCGGGGAAGCTGATGAGGACGATGGTGGTGAATGGACCGGCACACCGAGCTGGCACCGAGCGCTCGCCGCTGCGTCTCCTGCTGTGCGCCCTCGTGCTGCTCCCACCATGCGCCTTCTCGCACCCGCAGCCGTGCCAGGTGCTGAAGCGAATCGGCCACACGGTGCGGGTGGGGGCTCTGCACGTCCAGCCCCGCTTGCTGTCCACAACTGAGGACTGGGGCGCCCTGGCGCAGGAGTTGGACAAGCAGGTGAAAACAAGCGCCGGAGCGTCTGGATATGGAAACCTCAGGACTAAAGTCGCCGCAAACACTCAGAGGAGTGCAAACAAGAGCAAAAGCCAGGCGCGACAGCGGGACTCCTCCAAGGAGGAGCGTGTTTTCGCACCCAGAGACTCGGTTCTGTTGGCGGTGGAGGCTCTAAACCGGGCCGGGTTGCTTCCTTTCAACCTGTCCCTGGAGCTGGTCATGGCTGTGGGCTCTGCGCTCGGGGAGCTCCCCGCGTTCTCCTACTCCTCTGTGGGCATTCCCGAGGACGAAGACCCACTGTCGTTTCTGGAGAGCGTGTGTCACACGGTGGTCGTGCAGGGAGTTTCTGCCATGATCGCCTTTCCGCGGAACCGGGAGGAGCTCATTAAGTTGGAATTCGTTTCGCTGTCGCTCCAGGTGCCGGTAGTCAGCCTTGTGCAGAGGGAGTTCACGCGCCACAGTAAGGTAAACAAACAGAAGGGAGAAACACACAAACGAACACACTCAGAACTCAATCTGTCTGCAAAAATGCGTCATGCGTTAAACTATCTACGGAAGGAGAAACACTTCAGTTCAATAACTCTGATTTTTGTTTTGCTTGTGAGGCCAATTTTTATAATGCATCATAATTCAGCCGCGGATGGAGGGGACTTTTCTCCTCCAGTCTTCGGGGTGTATAGGTAACGTGCTCTGTTCCACTTTACATTTCACTCTGGATGCTCTGTCCTCCTCTGTGCAACTGACTGTCATCAGTCTGAATTAAAATTTTCTGCAAACCGTCACTGTTCAAACATAAAACAAGCTGTTGCTTCCCAGAAGAACAGAATGCTCTGTCCGTGGTGCTTAAAGCTAAGGCGTTCAGGTTTTAAACATTATGTTTAGTATAAAACTTGACTGGTGCCAAATAACATGCATAGCTCGGCACTCGTACATAAATGATCTATTTGTACAGAGGGTCCATTAAATAGAAAATCCATTATGTCATGTTGTGTTGCATGATCTTGTACTACATCCAGGGTTTAATATTTGATGTAGACATGAGACCAGGCCATATATGGGAAACAGAAAAGTCTGTTTCCTAAAAATAAAAAAAGCCTCAGCCTGCATTACTCAGTTTTTGTAATCATGTCATTGAGGTTGACCCTGTTGCTTAATTGTATCTAGATTTAAGGGCCAAACTCTTCAAAAATAAGTCATTTTAGTTTGTTTTTTACTCTATATGGACATTAATACAAATTCATATATACTACATGTTTTGTGTTTTCAGCTAAAGAATCCAACTGCATTTGGTTCTGTTTTGATGTGATTATAGATCTGGGAGGAGGAGTCTGTGTTCCTCTTGCATAATGTCAGCAATCATGTGCTCCAGTTCCAATATCCATATTAGCACCCTAAACAGATACAGGAAGACAGAGAATGAAAGCCTATGGCCTATTGTAAGAGTCAAATTTTTCATGAAATGTTGGTTATAGACATACACTGTAAAAACAATGGACAACTCAACCCCTCCCCTCTTGTGTTACCGGAAGTACCCGCTGGTTTCAAAAAACCAAATTCCCATTGACTTGAACTGAGAAATAGATAGTTATAACGCAGTCATTTTGTTTGTAAAAATGGCCATTTTTGTTTTGATACTTTCTTCTTAACACCTTCTTTCTTTATCGCAAATTATTCAATGTGTTAACTGACCAATCAGATGCCTGAGTAAATGCAAATGGGTCTGACGTCGAACGGCTGAGACATTTGATTGACAGAATTTGGGTAGTCAATGGCAGTAGACTTCATACATGCCATCTGCAAATAAGAAAATTATGATAAGCTATAGGAGTCCCGAGCTTGCTTCCTTTCCATTCCTCAGCGGCGCCCTGTCTGGGAGCGGAGCGAGCAAATGCTGGCGACTTGTCCAGGGTCTATCCCTCCTTCACCCAACAGTAGCCGGTCAAGCTCCATCAATTTTGCAGCCCCAGCGGGTTAAGAAAACGGATGCAAACTGCAAACATCTCTATGTCGAGATGCCTCAAAAACCTTCTCCAATGCAAAAACGTTTTTTGATAAATGCGAGCCTATATTAAATTGACGTGTTTCCATTAAGCAAATTCATTATTGCATTTCCAATTTGCGTAATTTCATGGTCAATGAGGGATTTGACCTAATTTCGCAAGCAGGGGGTAAGGCATTTCTTGTCGGTGACATCACACCTCGATTCGTCCAATTTTTTTACAATCTGTGGTTTTGGACATGAAACTCAAAAACATTTGGTATTTTGTTATACTTGTGTTTTTAACCCTTTTACTACCCAACTAAGACAAAATCAACAAAAATGTGTCTTTTTTTTCAACTGCCTAATGCCTTGGGGGAGTGATACACAGAATTATTGTTTAGTAAAAATATGTGTTCTAATGTTTGGTTGAGCAGGCAGTTAAAGGGTTAAGTTTTAAAAGCAACAGTGGTTCTTAACAAATAAAGATGCAACTGAGGACTGTGAGTATCTGGACATAAAAGGACAAACATGAGTTGATCATTATACACCACTCTTAAGGATCCACAGCAGAGTTCAATAAGGAGATAATGTAGTGTAAAGTTTTTATTTTTACAATGAAAGTATGCCGTATAAAGCAGAACACATTTAGGAAATAAGTTATTTTTGACTCTGAGACAGTAAAGAGAGCAATATTAGGCTTTTGTTCTTTGGTTTGAGCAACATTTTAGTGAACATCAAATTTATGTTTCAGTTAAAATGATCCAACAAACAACTGCCAATCTAAAGCTTTACGAACAATTTCAAACACAATCGTCCTCCTTTGTACCAACAAAAATTAAGCTCTGACATAATATATAAAACCATTTATTTTACACTTGTTTTTTTTTTTAATATGCAAGATACAGACGTTATTGTTGGTCCTTTTCAGGTCACGTAAGATTAAACATTGGTTCAAAATGACAGGAAAAGAAATCCATCAAAAGATAAAGTCAGATCAGTTTGCAGCTGAGTTCTTCATGTTCTTCATGTCAAACGCAAAATGACTTAAAGTCAACATATGCTAAGACGCGTCAGAACATCACCTGGAATAAATACATTTTAAAAAAAGATTACAACTGACATGAAGAACAACAAGGATTTCCTGTAGAAGAAAAAACATTGCAACCACACAAAAGACTTCTCCTTTTCTTTATATTATTTTATTACCAGTATACAGTAAAAAAAAAATCCTGTTTTTTCGGAGGCACGTGCTGGTTACCTTCTCCCAGCCATGCATAAGCACTGCTATCCCATTTCTTTTTTCTCCATTTTGGTGCTTTATTGTTGTGTCTTTATAAAAATAAAAACACAAACAAATCTTGACTTGGCAGATCTTTTGTCCGATGGTTAAATCCAGAGGTGACCAAAAGATTTAAACTTGACGCAAACAACAGGAAAATGTGTTTATTTAATTTACCATGTGATGAATTCTATTTACTACTATTATGCTTGCTCAGCTGTATTCTTAGAGCAGGAAGTCATATTGGCATTTTGAAGTATAATAAAAGGAATCCTGGATCTTATTAACATGTGTTAAAAGTTTCTCTTTCATGAATTTTAGGATTTTATTTATCTATATCTAATCTAGTTAGCATCATTAGAAACTGTTTTTTAACCCTTGTGCTATCCTAGGCACTTTAACATTGAGAGTTGGGTCACCTAGACCCACTAGACAGTGCTCTGAACCTTTTTTCTTCAATGATTTGTGATCACTGGTGTCCATGGATTACATGAAATCTTTCCACCTTTATCCACCTTTGTCATGGTAGGGAGAACACGCAGGGCTCCAGACTGCGACCAACTGGTCGCATTTTGCGACCAAAATTTGAGTGTGCGCGACTGAATTTTACATCCAGTCGCACATGTGCGACCAGTAAATTTACCTCCCCCACCCTCCGTATTTTTTTATACATTAAATGTGGAAGGAGCACGTCAATGATCAATGAAATAATCTGAGACGCGAGCGCACACGCACGCAGGCAGACACACACGCTCGGGCGTGATGCCCGTCTGTGAGGCGGCCACTGCGTGTGAGAAAAATAAGTCACTGTAAGTGGCTAAAATGCGTGGAGGGGGAGGGGCCTAGAGATAATCGAGCGCGCGTAAACATCTGTGGGAAGGAAACGGAGACAAATATAGTCACAACCTGATATGTGAGTAAGTGAACTATTGATTTGTTCCTCCGGCCTGCAGCTAGTGTACAGCGGGGGTCTCAAACTCGCGGTCCGCGGGCTATTTGCGGCCCCCAAGATGATATTTTGCGACCCCCGCCTTAAATGAAAAATTAATGTTACTGCAGCCCGCCAGTTTTAATGAATGACACTTTTTCATCGTCGTGCACGGAGATGACCAACCAATCACAGTGGGGTAAATGACTGTTGGGGGCGGGACAATGACGGGGCTCGAAAGCAGGAAGCCTGACAGCCCCCTCCCTCCCCAGACCACATAAGGAGTTCCTTACTTTCCTTTAGAACGTATCTATTCGCTCGTAATTTTCTAAATACATGCAGTCGGTGCTGAACTTTTCTCTGGGTCTCACAGAACCGGAGGAAGGTTTAGGTTTTGGTTACGGTTACGGCGGCGCATCAA
Source organism: Oryzias sinensis (assembly GCA_037389245.1). Taxonomy (NCBI): domain Eukaryota; kingdom Metazoa; phylum Chordata; class Actinopteri; order Beloniformes; family Adrianichthyidae; genus Oryzias; species Oryzias sinensis. The sequence continues at coordinate 18,076,962 of CM074502.1, read as the reverse complement.
ACGGTTTATGCACGGCTGTTACGGCAACACACCGCTCCCGCGGGAGTCGGGTCAGCTGAGGAAATGTCCCCCACGCACGTGTGTGACAGCTAACGGGGCTTGAACTTTAAACATGTACGGGCAAAAACAACATTAGTTTTAGACACACTGAAAATACGTGGGGAAAATGCAACGATAGACGTGTTTGAGATGAACCGGCGGCTCCCCTGGACCGTTGGGGAGACGGGGGGGCTGTGAGATGAAGGCGAATCTGCAGCAAGACTGAAGGACAACAGGAAGTTGGAGTTGTCCTCAACATTCAATTTAGTTTTAATATTCCTCTCCCACTAAGTGTGATCTGTGTTATTATATATTTTATGATTATTATATATGATTAGTAGCCTTTTTTAATGAATTGGTATTTTAAATTATTTTAATTAATCACTCAACTACAAAAACCATCAGGACACATGTCCCATAATGCATTGCTTTGTAGTCTGTAGGGCAGCTTTCAGTCAGTTCAGTTTCCAGCTGTGTCTGGGTAGGTTTGCCCCTTGCTCCCACCCCTTTCCCGCAATATTTTTGTGATGATTGACAGGTGATGTTGGGGCAAAAACAAAAATATATGTCACACACCAGGTGATCTGCGCAGCGTTGAGTCCATCTGGGTGATCTCAAACACGCTTATTGTGCATCTTGGCTACACCTATTTGGTGTCACAAAGATAAATTTCCATCCGTTTTCTTTACTATTTTTACTGTCCTGACAGCGATGCTGCTGTCAGTTTACCTGTTGTTGCATTTTCAAAAGTGCAGAATAAAATGTTACACTGAATTAGAAGCAGCACATTGTAATTTCTGCATCTATTATTAAAGTATTTATTCGTAATACAGTGGAAATGAGTAGATTTGGTTAGCATGTTTATTTACGGTATGCGCCCCTAAATTTTCTGGTTGTGCCCCTAAAATTTTAAGTTAGGGGCCACTGTGCTCCAACTGAAAAAAGTTAGTCTGGAGCCCTGACACGTCAATGTGAGGGTGGGGTCATCTAAGATAGCACAAGGGTTAAAGATCAAAGGCTGAATGACTTATTTTACACTCAGAAACAAAATTTTTAAACCTAAATTTCTTTACATTTGTCCTCCATCATCATCAGAAAATTGTTATTAGAACATGCTAAAAATGCCATAGACACAATTTGCATCGGAGTGGGTCTTTCAAAGATTTATGTCATGTCCTCATAACAGATGCTGTCAGAACAGTTTCACATGCGATGAAAACACAGGATTGGCAACTTTGTTGTATTATTGTTCTTGATTCACTGTAGACTGAATGTCTGCAGGTTAGGAGCAGCTGAATTCCCGAAATGCAGAACACCCAGATGACAGCGAAGAACAAAGGTTTATTGAGTCTCTTACAGAAAGACACACATGCAGAAGACTAGGCTGGCAGGGATGTGACCAGATTCTCCACAGAAGCGTGGCTCCCAGCAGCTCTAAGGCGGCAGGACACTGCTGGGCAACAGGCTGGGGCAACAAAGTCTCTATTAGGGGTGGTTGGTTTCAGAATGAGCAGAGGAAGGCATCCTCCTTCGACAGTTCTCACCCTCCAGTTCACAGGCTTGGATAAAGCTCACAAGTTAAATATAGAACCAGAGTTTTGTCACCGGTTAGGGAGAAGTACAGTCGGGGGGCAAACAGGGGCAATTCCAGGGCAGATCAGGGTCAAATCAGGAACAGGCACGTAGATCGGGATTTGAGCAATCAGGCTGGATGGAGAGCTGGAGAGAGATGACTTTCTCGGAGAGAACTGTTGGTGAGAAGAGTAGTATAGGACGTTGCTGAGGAAGATCAGACTCTGAGAGGGGCCAAATCCTGACACTGAAGGTTTACCCCAATAATATCAGAGCTTTAGCTCCAGTGTTGACATTCTTTTGACTAACAAACTCTTTAACCATTTACACAATTGACATAATTCCAGCAGATTCTCCGCTTCTCCGAAGAATATTTCCGCTGGAAATATATTAATTGGTTAAACAGTTGAATGGTTACAATAGTTGAAAGAATGCAAACACACCTAAAGCTCTAATGTTTACACTAAATGCCCTCCACATGTTTGGTTCCTCTGAGGAGATTATGTGCACAGAAAACCTATCTAAAAACTCTGTTACAGTCAGGCAGAAAAATTACAAAACTCAGAAAATAATTTGTTTATATCCAATACAGCTGTTTTGAACTAGTGCAAAAGTGATGCTGGTATACATTAGTTTATATAGACATTAAAAAGCCTTAAAATTAATCATACGGGCCAACGGGGAACACTGAAGGACCAATCCCAAACAGAAAAACTGGTTGGATTACACATCTGTCGGATGTGAGAAAAAGGCTGGATGCATAGAAGGTTTAGCGGACACTAGAAGTAACCCCATCGAGGATGCAGAGTGCTTATGAGCCTTTTCAGAAAATCGCTTTGCTGCTGTATGACTCAGTCTGGTTTCTTTAGAAAATCCCACCTGAAGTCTGACTGCAGCTTCTTCAAAAATGTCAAACCATGTTTAGAGCTTCAAGGGAACCTCTTGACTTTTTAGTCTCTGAAATGATTCGAGTTTTGCCCAATTTAGTTCCAGTTTGGTTCAGATTAAGGTCAGACAAATAAAAAAATTTAAAAAACAAGAATTAATCATTCATAGTGTAATATTTAAAAGGATTCTGTTCACACCTGAAATATCAATAATCCAAAGCCTGGACTAATGCATTGGTGTAAGTGAGCCTGAGTCCTGCTCCTCAGTGCTCTGAAAAGGCCACAATGATTGGAGAAATGAGAACAGAAACCTCCTTGGAGAATCTTAAAATGAGCTATCATTGCATCTCAAGAGACTAACCTTTGGTGAATTCAAACCCAGAGAGCAGGTGGTTTCCAATGAGAAACAAGTCTGTGGTGCCAACATGGGCTGCTGTAATAATTGGATCTGAGTGCAACAAATGAAAACAGACAGCAAAGCCTACAAAACCAGAAACTTAACAAGACTGACACAAACGGACGAGAACAGAAACACCCACAAATATATATATTTTTTTTAAAAAGCGGACCCAACTAATAACATAGAAAGCTCCAGGAATCTCCACAATGTGTTCATTTCTCATTGGCTCTCAAACAAATTTCTGTCAGTTAAAGACCCAGCTTCCAACATCTGGTTCATAAACACTTTGTTTGCTGAGAATAAACACACGCTGAAGACGATAATGCAAAACTGGTATGTGCGGAGGCGAAGAAATGATATGACAGGAGTGTTTTCTTTCCTGTGTTGATGAGTAGCTCATTTGAAGAGTAAGATGTTGGTTTAGTTATGGCTGCTGCTTCTCAGCAGACAGTTTCAGAATGAATGACTGCTCTGCCTGCGGGGCCTTCATGCAGCGTCTAAGTATCTATTCAATAATAACACTGGCAGTGGCAAAAAGAGGTCAGTAATATGAGAGGATGAGGGCCTGTGGTAACTCTATGAAGTTCTGCCAAAAGTGGAACAGATATAACGACAGGATGAAAACAGGGATTTTTTTTTGCTTTCTTGATGCACCTCTTATACGTTTGAAAACAAAATTGTACACATTTTTCTAAATTAAAGTCCTTTGTACATTTAGCTTTTATTCCAGTCTACATTAGTATTGTATTTTCTGCAAAAAGGGCACACTGTAAGGGAATGGTCTTTTTCTTTATAATTCTAGAACTTGTTTAACACGCTACACGTTAGCCACATTAGAAGCGTTTGCTGCCTTAGTGTTTTAACAATACCTGTAACTCACACACTTGTTTGAAATGCTTAAAAAGACAGACTATAACCACTATGACAAACATTACTGTGACTATGCTGACTTCCAACTATGTTAGAAACATGTAGAAAAAGAAAAAAAACTCTCCAACAGTGCTACACACTAACAAAACCTGCAATAGGGCTGGGCAATATGGCCTAAAAATAAAATCTCCAATTTAATTTTTTTTAATTCGATTTCCGATTTTTTTCCTCCGATTTTTTTTTTCTTCCCCCGTGCTGCCGGTTTTTGGCTTTTATGTAATCAAACCCAAGAGAAATGTAACCACCATTTCTGGGATGAATAAAAAATAAATGAACACACTCTTGGAATCAAAGTTAAGTATAGGATTTTTCTTCTTCTCACTGCCTTTTGGACTTGTGTTGTTTATATCATTTTGTCTTGTCTGGTGTTATATAATTTGTCTTATTTTGTTATTCTACACTTGTTTTCACTTGTCCAAAATAAAAAGGTTACTTACTTAAAGTCCCAGCTGTGTTTTAAGGTTTTTAAATGAATTAATAATTTAATAAAAACCTCCACGGAGAAGACGATGAAGCTGCAGTTGCACAGTTACACATTAGCCACATTGCGTATTAATAATATGAGTAACCCCCAACCTTGTTTCCAATGCTTTGAAAAAGGAATTATTTCGCTAAAACAAAAGTTACTGTGTCAGTTTCCCCTGACTGAAACTCTACACAGGAACTCAAACATACACACACATACACATCATATACTCAGGGACCATGCTAATGCTTGTCCCTGACAATGATGACACACACTGACATAAACTCTGTTAACGCCTTTATTAGTTTGGGTGTATTATGTTTATGTATTTTAGTTAGTTTTGCTGACTTGCGTCTTACCTTTTTCAGTTTCACTTCCTGGGTCAAAGGACCCGACCTCTGGGTTTGGTAGGCTTTTGTAGGACCTTACCAAAATTCAACCATTAACCTCAACTGGAACCACCTGGCCCAGGGGAGGGGCAATGTCTTATAAAAGAGTGTGAATTTTGGTTCATGGGTGATGAGAGAGGAGTCTGTGTTTCAGAGCATGTGCTGACATTTCAGCTGTTTACCTAATGTAAAAATAAAAACAACAGGCATTTTTTTTTCATTCACAAAAACCTAAAGATGGGAATAGAAGCCCCATGAAGCTTTCATGGGGTTCATGTAATTTTGGCCGAAAAAATGAACCACCCATTCAGGGCTTTGAAACCACACAGAACAGCGGCATCTGGTAGCGGACCGGTCGTATATCATAGGCTTCAACTTAGCTCCTTGTAACACTTCAATGTGGAAATGATGATGAAAAAACAAAACAAAACATTGTTGTTAATGATGATTTAAAAAAAACAAAACAACGTAAAACAGCACAACATGTGACGTTTTCTGCAAGAAGTGCTTGACACAGCAAAATACACATCACATGAAGAAAATAAAAGCAAAGCAAAAAAATTTGTACGATGGTGGTCTTGAACCCCAGACCTCTGAATATAGACCCCAATTACTTTTCCACTGAGCTATCTCTGCTGATAGTAGTTACTCCACAACGTTCATAGTGAATTGTTTTATTAGTAGAAATCGATTAGAAACGACCCTGAGCCACAGTATGTTTTTTTTTTACCAGGAACAATGGTAAAGTGCAATGAACTGACGCTGATTCCAATACAGGGGAAACAATAGAACTGGTTGGGAAACGTACGGGATTCTTTTAATGTTTCTAGAGAATAGCGCACCCAACTGTTCAAAACACAAGTGACATCTGAACCGTGGTTCGACCAAACAATACATTTGGCTTTTCATATGTCATCAACTATGTGATCTGCGCTAGTTGTGCCGAACCTCTCTGCTTCATGAAGGTGAAACACGCGACGAAGCGTCCGTGTCAAATGGGCCATCCCTACAAAAAACTCTGGAGTGGTTTTTTATTGTTTTTTGCCTTGGAACTTACGGTCTCCCTCCGGACTGGGGCCTGACAGCTACCTACCATGTTGGGAACATGTAAAAAAAAAACGTATAAAATAAAAAATTCGACACCGCTGCATGTTAGCCACATTAGTAATAGCTATAACTCCCAACTCCCACAAGAAGTAAAAAAGATCCTTGTATTTTGACAGAGTGCTTTGTACCCCTCAAAATCCTTTCAACATTATTAAACATAACCAGAATTAATCTATACAAAGGCTTTCCAGATTATAAAGTTTTTAAGTGCACCTGGTAGTGCAGAAAGTACATAAAAATACAACAATATCACAAAAAAACCCTTACAAAATAATCTGAAAAAAGGAGCTACAATGCCTCAAAGTACGTGTTCAAACTTGAAACACAAAACGATGAAGCATGAGCAGCGCTGATTGCTTCCAGTCCATCGAAAGCAGCGGATCGTCAAAGTTCTGCATGAGGGAAGTGCGACCAACTTCTTACAAATTATTTCCTACATACTTGCATGAGGAACAAAGAGATTGTTGCAGATTTATGGAGATTACAGTGCAGAGGAGCCGGGGTTGAGGATAAATCCTCCAGTGCTCCTGGGAGATGAGAGGAGGTGAGAGTCTCATGCCCCGTGGACTGCATTACAATTTTCCTTCACGATACAGGATTTCAAAACCTAAGGTAAAATATGTGATAATGCATTTTGTTAGTACTCCTATCCATCCACCTAAAAGGCGAAAATGAAGAATGTCTTTTTGCATACCTGGGCAGAGGGATTAATTGAAGGCATTTAATTAAGCAATAGATTAATTTAATGGACTTTTTGTGCAACGCTGGGGTAAAAGTTTTAGAGTCAATAAGGATGAGCTTCTCTGGGACTTTTCTTTTATCGTGGGTTTTTGGAAACAAACAACGGCATGACTTGTTAATCGGCTGGATGACCTGCACAGTTTGTGCGGTGAAGTTTACTGAAGCAGATCAGCCGGCTCATCCTCTAACGCAGATCATTTGATCTAAATTATTACAGAAAAGACTGTGCCAGCTCTGAAAACGATCTGCTCTGATTTTGTGGTTTGCTGAAATCATGTGGATGCATCAAGCAGAGGTTGGATTTTAATAATATAGTCTGCAAATCAATTTAATGTTCTTCCCTGTTTTTGTTTGTTTTTTCTGGAAAAATCAACCACTAAACCTTCAGAGTTTGAACTAATTGCTAAAAGTCCTTCAGGATTGCATGTGTTGTTGATATTCATTACAATCCACAGCAGAATTTTATGTGAACAAGGAAACTTAATAACAAAACAAAACCACATGTTAAAGACTGTTAAAAAAAGATCATGCTGGTCATTGATTTGGAGTGTAATAATTGGAAATGTTTGTAAAGCATAAATATTTATAAACATTTTGTCTTGACATGTCCCTGCGCTAAAAAAAAGACAAAGTTTTTGTAAATGTGGAAAGATTCTTAATCTTAATAAGCTCAACTTAATAAAGTTTAGTTTTTCGTGAAATTCCAACCTTAACAGACTTGCAACTAAAAAAATGTACATTGAAATTGAACACTACGCAGGCAGTTGCATCCTTTTAAGAACTTGAAATGATCTTTTCGTCTACTTAATAATCCTGTCTGAATGTCGAATTTAGGCTAACTAGAGATATTTCTTAAAATGAATTGATGTTGAGCATCACCCACATCACAATGCTGCCACCACTGTGCTTTAATGTGGGGAACAGTAGTTGAACATTAGCAAGTTAATGTGATGCCAATGAAGTGACTTTTCATATATGGTTGAATCAAAGTTGAGTTTAAAAAAAATGGACAGACTGGCTTTGTGTGTGATACAAAACTGAGTCAAGTTTATTAGCTGGTTCGGAAGCTTTAATGGAGGTCCAGCACATGTTGAGGTTAATCAAGAACCAAGAGTGACAACAGATCATTAAAGTAACTAGGGCCTTCCCATAAAAGAAGAAGTGACATCACTGATACCAATGGGGGGAAAAACGCACTAAAAAATACAAAAATTGAATAAATTATTTACAAAAAATCACTAGGAATCGGGAAAAACCGTATACAACATTGATTATTTTAACTGTGTATATGGAATTCTCCCACCCAGATGTTTTTTTTTAATAGTTTGCAGTCGGGCTGCACGATGAGGAAAACTCATGATATGCGATATTAGAGATTCATATTGTGATGTTGTAATTTGCAGTATATAAACAAATGACAAAATAACCAAAAGCATCATTCCAATTTCATTGCAACAGTTTAAAACGTATCCTCCAAATGACCCTCGTCGACATAGGTGACAAACATCTAACATAATAGGCCTCCATCTGATTGGTCAACAACGTGAAGGTGTCCATCCGATTGGTCAAATTCATAATGGGATTTATTTGATCTGTTAAATGCTTCAAGCTGCCATAAGGTTTTAGTAACACATTTAAGGTAACCATTTATTGCGATTTTTGATGTCTTTTGAGATATGCATATTGCAAAGCTGGATATTGGGATAACGATAAATTTGCGGTATATTGTGCAGGCCTAGTTTGCAGTTATCTTTGTAAGTCTGCTGAAAACAAAACATCTTCTGCTCAAGAGCATTTTACTAAATGAAACTGTAATTAAAATATACTACACAGTTCAGATGTCACAAGCTGAAGTAGCTCTTCTACTGACAGAAAGCATGTCAGTTTTTATAAACTTACTGCAGATGCATAATGCATTACATTGTTCTAAACAAAACTCTCCCATTATGATTTGAGTATTTTTTTTTCTCTTGACTCTGGAATGATGGACAGAGCTTTTTCTAAAAGATGCTTGTTGAGACTTTAAAATTGCATTTAATTCAATGGATGCTGTTATAAAACTATGCATTATGACCACTATTAGTGTTTGAGTTTTTAGTCCAGAAGGTACATGTGTCAAACTTGTAGCTCCAAGGACAACACCCCTGCTTGTTTTCTTTTTGTCATATTGAGAACAGGATTAGGAGTGTTCCAGCATAAAGAAGCCCCTATGACAGGACTTAGAAAAGGAGCAGAACAGAGAAACTTACAGTCCCACTCCCATCATTTTTTGATCTATTGTAAACGTGTTCTTAGTGGTCTTTTAATTATTTTTAGCCAAAATTAAAAAAAAAAACTGCATAATTTTCTAGAAAAAAGTTGCAGAGCTGCAGTAGTAGTAGTCTCTGAGTTGTGGGACTGTTGGTTTGGACTACCCCCCCCCCCCCCCAATGGTGAGAGCTCTCTGTTTACATTCTCCCACTAGCTTATGGTCCCTCATACCCTCAATCTAACATGACCAGTGCAACAAAAATGGCGAGCAATATTGGAGCTGTCCAGCTGTACAGAAGATGGATCCATTCATCTGCGAGATGCATCAGGATGAAGACGAGCAGGTTGTCTGTGGCTCATATTTCTACGTAACAAATACAATCTTTTTCAAAGAAATTTTTTTGTCTGCTCCTGATTCACAATTTGAACAAAGTATATTTACCTACTCAGAAATTCGATTTTGAGCCTAATCCTCTTAATGCATGTCCTCCATCATAAGAGAAATGCCACAAGAACATGTTAAAAACTCCAACTTGAGTTTGATTTTAAAAAGTATCAAAACCACATGGAAAGTACAGGAGTAAAGTGAATTTATTCTTCATATCTTTTTATGCCATTTCATGCATTCATGAATTGTATTCATAGTCTTATTGGTTGCAGTCGTGTCTTCCTTGTTGTCACAGATGTGATGGAGCCTGCAGAGTCTGTTCTTTGGTGGTCTCAATATGCTCTCAATAGATTTAGGATCTCCTCATCCTGATGGAGCTCCTCTTCAATTCACATATGGCTGGGAGAAGATACAGTTTTCGTAGTTCTACCATCTAACGATTGGTCTTCATTAGCTGGGTAACAAATCAAAGCAAAGAGAATACTAAAAGATGGTCGTAAAGCAAAACTGCAAGGCTGGTTCAGAAAGCTGCTCATCTGTCTTAGGCTACCTTCACACCCCAGGCTGAAACGACCCAATTCCAATATTTTTGCCCCTATGCAACCTGTATCTGATCTTTTCATGACAGTCTGAACGACACAGATCCGATCTTTTTAAATGGGACCCAGGCCACTTGAGTATGTGGTCCCGAATCCGATACGTATCCGATCTTTTCAAATGTGACTGCCGTCTGACCGGCCAGGCCACATGAATCCGACCCGTATGTCATTGATATGCTACAAAAGTCATAATTCTGGGTTGAAATAGGCGGGAACGAGAACATAAACATCAACCATGGCGGACGATGCTGCTGAGGCCAGTCAGTGGAAGGGAAGCGAGGTCACCGATTGGATTAATATTTGGGGTGACAGCTCTATTAAAGCCAAACTCGAGGGCTCTTATCGCAACCTGGCATCTTTGGAAAACATTTCCAGCAAAATGGGCGAGCGTGGTGTTGAACCTTTCCTGCTCTTAGGTGTGGGTGGGCTTTTTTAGTGGTTTTATTGCTACTTTACAATTTGATCTAATAATTTGCCTTTAAAGCAGGCTTTTGTTTTGATATCCACATTTTTTGTTTAATCTCAGCTTCTTCTTTTACAGATCTATTTTCATTGTATTACCGTTTTTCTGCACCACAAGGTACACTTAAGTCTTTTTTTTTTTTTTTTATGAAAAAGAAAACAGTGCGCTTTGTAATCCAGAGCGCCTTATTTCTGCATTCATTCCGGTTGTGCCAACTGATGTCAAGGCAATTTTGAGAGGTACACGGCAAATTTTCCAACTTGGCTGATATGGAACAGAATTAGACTGTTGTTGTTTTCTTTTTAGCTTGGTCAAAGTAGCATTTGTTTTAGCGGTATAAATCTGTGTTTTACAAGTTGGAAACAGGATTGGAAGTTACAGGTATTGTCAATAAGCTAATGGGGCCAGCATGTAGTTGTGTCGGACTGTGTTTTTATTTTACGTGTTGATAACAAAGTTGGAAGGTAGCATTGTCATGTAGTCTCATAGTTCCATGTGCCTTATTTACATTTAAAAATTGACCATTCATTGATGCTGAACCTTGTTACAAAGATCAAAAATGTATAGATAAAATGAAAGTGTATAAATCCAAAAACAGAGCAAAGACGAGCTCTAATAATACAACATAAAAATAGTACGGTAACTAAAAAACACGCAAACCTCCTCTATTCTATATACAGTACAAAGCATCATAGGTATGAACCAAAATCCTTTTAATGTTTGTTTTAAACCAAAAAAATTCAAAGCTAATAACCTTTTGGAACCCATCACGTTTAATTTAGAATAAAAACTATACTAATGGCAGGTCAGTTTCATTCTTGCGTCATTGTGAACAGCCTGTGTAATTGACAAACTCATAGTGTGATCACAGAAACCACTAACGGTTAAGAAAGAAAATCTGCATGATAGTTTCAGAGGCAATGATAGTAAACATATTTCTCTTTTAAAATATAAAAAAAAATACATTCAACAAGAAAAGAAGTTTTTTTTTCAAACTGGTCCTTCTTTCTGTCCAAAGACAACACGACTGAAAGCAGCATAGAAATTCACAAGTGGGATCGTTTTTTGTTTGTTTTTTTACTTTAATTTTAATGGTGTTTTATTATAAAGGCTTTCTAAAGGGTTTTCTTGGAGCAAAGCCACCAAACATAGCAGAATAAGTAAAATATCTATTTAGGCTGGAACATGACCAGCAGCAGTTTTTCAGCATACAAAAAATGAGTCAAATTAGCCAGGAGATGTAATCCCACCCGTGTGATCATTTGAGACATTTTTCCTCTGAGGGTGGCGGAGCCCATTTACAACAGATGTCAAGAGTCCCATTCCCCACGTTCAGGGCAATTTCTAAGCACACGCACAGCCAAATGCAGAATCTGTTGCATTTGATCTTGTTCATTCCGTCTCGTATTGAAGTGCAGCAATATGGAATTTACCCAGACAAGCAAGCAAAAGATGAAACATTTGCTTTGTATTTATGAATTCTTTCAATCTGGCTTTGGCGTGAAGAGTGGGGGATCACAGGCTTCACTCGATACGAAATTAAAACCCAGATGATTTGTAACTTTATGAATCATCAATGACTGTGGGAATTCACTTTGATCTCAGGGTGGTCTCCAAAAATACAGATTCTGGGTGTGTTTTCTCATTGGCCAGAGACTAGAAAAGTGGCATGAATATAACTCTTAAGATGTAAGTAATGATATTCATGGGAGCAGGAAAGAGGAGCTGAAATCCATTATATCTAGCAGACAGTTTTTTTTCTGTTGGAACAAATTGAAGTATGAGATTGAAAGTAATTTTTCTCTTGAATTTACTAACCTTTTGCTACTTTTTCTTCTCTCTTCTGTCTTTCCCCTTGCATCGTCTTCTACATATCACCTTCTGGTGCTACATCCTATGATTCTTTTTCACTGTCTGTCCTACCAAAATGCCATTACACCCTCAATGTACCTTGATCCAAACCTTAACCTCAAATGTTGTGTCATCCCACCATTTCTCTGTGAAATGCAACTGATTCTTTGTCTCTATCATGTCTTGTCCATCATTATTTATCAATTATTTTTGTTTCATGTTATATTTCTCTCACTCTCCTTCCATCCCATCTTCCCCTTTGGCTCCGCAGAATCCTCTTCATTTCCAAATGGCGATGCAGACAGTAGAGGCTCCGCCCTCGCATCTCCTCTACCGCCTGCTGATGATGAATGGCTGGTGGGACATCAGTATTCTCCTGTGCCAGGAGTGGAACATCAGCGACTTCCTCTTCCTCATCAAGAACAACAGTCGCTTCCACCTGGGCACACTTGTCAACTTGACCGGCATGGCTCTGTCGGCGTCTTCATTCCCATCCTCGGTGGGAGCTTCAGCAGAAGCATCCTCCCCTCCTTATTTTTCCTCTGCTGCTTCATCTGCTTCATCCAGCACCTCGTCCAAATCAGACCACCAGCAGGTGCTCATGCGGCAGCTGGAGGCCCTGAGGGAACCCTCGTCCATTAAAGGGGTAGTGATGTTTGGGTGTGACATCCGAGAGGTGAGGCGTTTGTGGGCGTTGGCCACTCGGATGACCCTTCCAGAGTTTCAGTGGATCTTGGGGGACAGCCAGAATGTGGCAGAACTGAGGACAGAGGGGTTACCTTTGGGGCTTTTGGCCCACGGGGTGATGGGATCACCTTCATTGGATCACTATGTCCGGGACTCTTTGGAGCTGGTGGCTCGTGCGGTGGGCAGTGCAGCCCTGGTGAACCCCGCTATGGCACTCATTCCGGGAACTACCAACTGCATGGATGCACAACAGCTTAACAGCAGCTCAGGGGAATTCTTGGCAAGGTAGGAAATGATTATTCCAACTATGAAACCTGGTTTAGTAACAATGCAGTATTGCATGCAACGATTCCTTTTCTCCTTGATTTGGTTCAACCTTGACTTCTGGGCACGGTTTTGTTTCAGTACAATACATGATTTGTGTATTACAAAACAACAACAAAACATTAGGAAAATCAAGTAACGATGCAGAAAAACCAACATTTGTGTTTGACACTTTCAACATAAACACACCGGTATGCAGTACATACAGTCACCATTAAACTGAGAATAATGGGATCCCTGGTACTCAATCATTATCATTATTGCAGGACTGCAGCAATGTCGAGATATGATGATCTAATGTGACACCATGTAGTTTGTAACAAAAACAGCAAACAAAGCAAAGGACTCTTACTCAATTTTCCAGTCAAGTTTGATATATTTAAAAAGATTCTTTTTTAGATTCTGGTCCAAATTTTTGGTGATCGTTTTAAGTAAGATGTTTCTCGAATTTTCCTAATTTGTTCCTAAAGAGAATTTTAACACATTCTTGATGTTTTTAATCTAAAAATGGCTATCTATTCAAAAAAACCTAAGTCAAGTTCACAAAATGGCGGTTGACCTGTATGGGTGCTGTGGGTACTTGGGTTGCCCGAATTCGTTGAGGGTCATAGACAAGACCAGTTGCATCTTATACCTTGGTCACATCTTCCTGTACTGGGAATTGACCTGTACGGGGCATTCTTGGTTGTCCAAATCCATGGAGGGTTGTAGTGAGTACGGACCACATTCCAAGGGGAGCGCAGGTGTGTATTGCAGTTCACTTGTGAATCGTACGTCCACCTCAAGTGACATCATGAAAATGGAATGTACGATTGTCATGCATGTGTAAAATGTATCATGCAGTATTTGTTTGGGTAATATAAATTACACACATTTATAACATACAGGTGATGTGTTGTTTAAGTGTTCACCAAGACCCGCCACATGCTCGAAGTAAAAATGTACATGAACATGTTTACCCTGCAGGCTCATCAAGCAGACTACAACTTTGATATTTCCTGTGGGCCACCTGTCCATCCCTTTTCCAGGTTTGCCCTAGAGACAGCCATGACTAACGCTTAAAGTGTGGGTGACATGGTCTATTTTAATAAGCCAAAATATAGTAAATAGTCTCTATTTCATGTTGCGATTGTTTTTAATATTTTTCGAAAAAGAATAAATAGCGAAAAACGCAATATAAACAACGAGGACGGCCGCCGGCTTCACGCATTCCGCCGAATTCTCGCCCCCCTGTTTGTGACGTAACGAAAGGAAGACAAGGCAGACAACATGGCTAGCACCGATAGCGAAGCACAGAGTGATGCTACCGTCTCTATTAGCGATTTATCATCAGATGAACAGAAAGATGAAGGGGAAAGTTGCGGAGATTATCATGATGATGAGTCACTTTTGCAACCGTATCGATTCGAACCCTTTTGCGAAAGTGAGGAGGATATAGTATAGCAGAAAGTAGTAGGTCTAGTGATGCCGATGACGATAGCCAGCATGAAGATTCGGCTAGACTCCAGTAAGTCTAAAAAATGTATAAAATTAAATTACTCCACTTACCCTAAAATATACTCAAAATGTCCCCTTTTGGCCTAATCTAAACAAAGGTAAACACTGGTTTTCAACCCAATTTACAAAATAAATGTCACAAAATAATAAAAGTTTCCCAGATATTACTACTCTTTAGTTAACAAAGTCACCTTATACCATTAACAACTGTGGAACATTAACAGTTTTACCTGTTTGAACCAGTTTGAAACCTTTTCTCGTGCGCGAGCGCTCACACAAACACACACAGTTCAGTTTACTCACGGTACCGGCACCTCAAAAGCAAAAGAAAAAAAAACGTTGCAGAACTGTTGCTTCTCTTGCAAAACATTGAGTGCGTTGAAATACTCCAGTTGGATCCAAGGACAACAGAAAACACGACTACTTCGCCTCAATGTGATCCATCGTGATGCACACTAGCCTAGCTTAGCAGCCTCCGCTCCCGACCGACTCCAGCGCCGTCCTGTCCGACCCAGAAAACGGCTCGCTCGCTTCCAGCTCACCCGCCTTTCCTCGACTCAGAAGCCAAGATCCTCCTCCCAACTCTCCGTTCAAAATTCTTCGTTTGTGTCCCGGTTTTTGTCCCTTCGAAAACGCAGACTTCTCTCCTGCAGATCTGGAGGGAAAAATCCTTCGCCGTCCACCTTCTTCTTGATCTTTCCCCTTTTCAGCAGCGTTTCTTGTTTTGGGAATTTTATACACAGATACACTTTCACTAGATGTATTGCTACATCCAGCTGCCACACAACGACTTGGCATGTTGATGATTAACAGATTTAAACACGAGAGAAACGAAGACTACCTGTTTTGTTTACATGCTGTCCTAAGCAACTGCGAAAGGCAACTCCCTCTCGTTACGTCACAGGTCATATCGGGTTCACTTCCAGCCTGCGCTCTAGCGGCAGATCCAAATCTCTGATTCCTTCGAAAGATGTCTATTTTTCATATGCTTCGGATTTTTTTCGACGCTAACTATTGGTATCAATAGAATCAGCGTTTAAAGGGCTTTTTTATTTGACAAAGTTGTTCAAAGCATGGCATCCACACTTTAAACTACTCTTATTGGTAAATACTGAACTTATTCTGAGTCTTGTGTGTGGAACCACTATGTGAAAACTTGCAGATCTCCTGCATGTTGGCATAGAAGAAAGAAAACAGACGTACAAAGACATTATTAAGGAGGTTTTACAGCATATGCAACATGAATGGGTCCTATGGTTTTGCTGATACGTACAGAAATGGAATAACATCTATTAGTTGTAGTTAACGAGACATTTTCTAATGGTCTGAGGCTTTTTGTTTCACGGTTTTAGTTTCTTTACTTTTGTGTTCTGGTTCTCTTTTGTTTCTGTTATGTTTTGAGTTAGGTTTCCTGTTTTATTTTGTAAGGTTTCCTGTTTTGTTGTTGTTTCGAGTTTTACTTTTGGTCCCCATCTTCCCTCATTGTTTCCACCTGTGTCTCGTCTGTTCTGTATGTATTTAAGTCCTGTCTTTCCCTTCCTCCTGGGCTGATCCTTGCTATGCTGCTCCCCTGTCTCTGTGTAGCTTTGATCTTTCCCCTTTTGAGTGTTGCAAGTTTCGAGTTTTTCTAGCCTGCTCAGCAGTGATTTTGGTTTTTAGTTTTTGTTATTAACACTAGAATGCCCAGGATTTTTCACTCCCCCTGCAGCGTCCAGAGCACAGCCAAATGGCTGGGTGGCTCGAAATGACTAATTCAACAGCCTTCAATTAGCCACCTTTCATTTGTAAATGCAGCACCACCTACCTGATCATCTGGATGAAGACATGTCCTAGCTAACCACATTCTTTACTCAGATCAGGGTGGGGGAGGTTTTTCTGCTTCAAAAAAGCCTCCAAGCTCTGACAAACTTTGACTCCCAGTTTGTCAACTGAAAAACCAAGATGCCTTGATTTTACTACCCTGAGCAGACATTGAAAATGATCCTGGAGCAAGTCAACCCATTTGACTCTGAGGGAGAAGAGATTGTCCTTCAGCTGGACTCAGACTGATATTTCTTTTGATAAGATTTCATGAACATCTTGTTCTCATTTGCTGATTCTAGCAGTTGTCTATCCATTTATTTTCTGTGCCTGCTCATCCTGGTCAGGATCACAGGGGTCTGCTGGAGCACATCCCAGCTAGTCACAAGCAACTAGGGAGGGGTACACCCTGGGTGGGTCACCAGTCCATTGCAGGGCCACATAGATAAATAACCCGGCACACTCACATACACACCTATGAGAAATTTAGTCATTTAATTTAACCACATGTTTCTTGGACTGGGGAGGCAAAGGAGGCCTATTTGACAGGTTTTGGAATTTATAGTTTCAACTAGAATTAAACAAAAAACAAAAAAATTAAAATAAACAAGTGAAACAACATATATCTTTACATTGCTGAAGGTTTTCATTGCTCAGATCTCAGAAATCAGATCACAGACGAGGAGATTTCATTGCCATCAGAAAAGAGAGGACGACAGAGAGTAGACACACTGTGCCAACAGAAAAAGCAAAAGATGTCACAATGTGGCATTCAGAACAGGTTGGGAGGCCTCTCCTTCACAGCACAATTGAATGTTACACTGCTGAGGAAGAGCCTACTGCTTTGGTCAGAAGTACGGTGTCGACTCGCTTACAGAGTTTCCTGTGTCTCCTCACTCTGAACATGCTTCAGACTATTCGGGACTGTGTTGTTCAGCATGAACGTCAGACAGAAGATGACAGCCGGTTCATGGCCCTCCCTGAACTAATGGGGTTCATTGCCATCCTCCTTGTGAGGGGGGGATAAAACTTCCATCCATGCAAAACGCAAGATGCAAGATGGTTGGCGAAAATAGGAAATCCACTGATCTAAAAAAACTATGGTCAGAAACCACTTCAAAGATATCATGCTGCATTTACACTTTGATGTCAAGGGCACACGCATGGAACAAGTTAGGACTGACAGGTTTCCTGCAATCTCCAATGTTTGTGGGTTTGTTGTTGCCAACTGCATCAAACTTTCAACCCAGGCAAAATTCACTGGGAGCTTCCAGAATCAGTGAAAAACCTTGCACAGGTACATGCGGGAGCTGAGAAGGTGATAAAAGGAATACCGTGTTTGGTGACAAGCTCCCATACCTGGCAAAGGGAAACGGGCAATATGCCAGGTGAATAGTCAGTACAAGAACAATAATGCCAGAGTGCGCTTTGTTGATTGCTACAAGTATACCATGTGGCAAATGCAGAAAGGAGATTTTGGGGCAAGTATGGGTTGAAGATATGACTTTGACCACATGATTTCTTTGCTTGAACATTTCAGTATTATGTCGGTAAAGAAGTGTCTGTTGTGCATGAACAATAAATCTCAGCCAAAAAAGAAAAAACAAACTGTGGTGACCTCTTACTAGAAGTGACAGAGGTGAGGGGAAATAGTGAAAATTTGAGCAGCCACTTGGCTTGTCCTTTTTGCATGCCAAAAGAACAACCTAATGGCTGTGCTGTTCATGTGCAAACTATGTTGAAGGCTGCTCTTTGGGCATGTAAATTTTAACTAATCCAGCCACTTGGCTGTCCCTTGGACATTGTAGGTAGAAAAGCCAAATGGCTGCCCTACGGACGTTCTAGTGTTAAAGATCTTGTTTCCCTGGAACCTCCTGCCTCCTCGTCTCTGCACCTGGGTACCCTCCCCCCCAACCCCCATCGTAACATTTTGGGTCTCGCTAGACTTCTGTGTTGTCAATGTAAATTCCCTTTTAATGTTGGTGGTTGAAGATCAGGCAGTCATGAACAACAAGCTGCCAAAATCGGTAAGGTTTGAGACATGTGAGCAGTGCTTGTTGCATCAAGGGATTACAAAAATTGGACAGCAAGGCACTTTTTTCTGGGCTAAAACACCTGACAGACTGAAGTTCTTTAACATGATTTTAATAATGTTTTTAATCATTTCTTTCATAATTTTTGTATTATGGTAATCATTTTTGAACATTGTTAGGGTAAGTAGACTTTTTACTAAAACACTACGTGTTACTTTTAGTGATGTATGATCACTCTTCAGAGTTGAAATTTCAAAATAAAAGACCTTTAACTTGAAAACTTCAACTCAGATTAGTGTGTAATACTCAGAAAATGAAGTTAATCTCAAAATGTTTTCATGAAGTAAAAACAAAAACTTTTTTACTATTTAAAGCCGGAAATTAAACAATTAGAAAATGCATGCTCATTGGTTATTAATAATACATAATTCTCCAATCTGTAATTTTCAAAGGATGATATTGTTTACTGAAAGAACTCTACAGAATATTGATGCATACTTTTACTAGAGAGGCCTCTTTTAAATGTGTTAACTAAAACATTCAATCCATTTAAAACAGGATGGATAAAAACTAACCATTTAGAATGTTTTTTATGTTTTCCACCACATCTACACTTGTCAGTTTTGCCTTTTATTTTAAAGATGAGAAATTATATATTGTAAAAAAGCAAATTAAAATAGCACTCATTTGCATGAGCAGATTGGATGCACTGACAGCGCATCAGATTACTGGATTGTATAAAGAAAGTGTGGTGACAGTTCATCCTCTGAGTGTTTTACACATGAGCGGCTGCTCTTTGTAAAGCAGTTTTAATTCTATATGAACCCCGTCAATGACCCTGAGAACGCAGAGGATTTACCTGAAGAGGTTTAGTTTGCTGCTGGGGAAAACCTGCTCTAATCCAAGCTTTTGCACACAAGAGATTTGGAAAGTCAGAAATGCGCTTGGCTTAGAAGAATCTATGTTTACTGGACACCAATAAAAGAACGTGCTTGGATCAACCAATGAGGGGAAAAAAATACAAATCTGTTTGTCCTAGAATTTATATCTTTTCTATACTTTTACTGCATTTAAACTAAACCACAGTCTATTTTTATGTTTCTCCAGGCAGTTTTATTAGGGACAAACTTATAAAAAAAGGTCTGCAAGTCATGCTTTTGCTATTGCAAAACAA
Organism: Oryzias sinensis; assembly: GCA_037389245.1. Classification (NCBI taxonomy): domain Eukaryota; kingdom Metazoa; phylum Chordata; class Actinopteri; order Beloniformes; family Adrianichthyidae; genus Oryzias; species Oryzias sinensis. The sequence goes on along the minus strand of CM074502.1, from coordinate 18,057,365 downwards.
AAATAACTTGTTGTAAAGACTTGTCGGTCAGATCAAGAAAATTGTTTTAACACCTATTGTTTTAATCCTGTAACGCCGACTAGAAGAATTGACAGAAAATTCAAATTTATTTGGAATCAACATGTTTTTCCAATCCTTTAGTGAAATCCACCAAAAAGATGACGATATCATTTTTTCAATGTGATTTAGTTAGTGTCATTTATGATATGCTGGGTGATTTGATAAGTTTTTACTCACAGTATTGCAAAATGCAAACATGAGTGTTCAAGAAAAAAACACTTTATGCAATCTCAATTTGTTTTTATTTCTATTTGGTTTCCTTTAGCTGTCTCATAATCCCAAAGGAGGGAATCTGTATCTGAATCTCAAGTGTCCTGTCCATTACATTTATTCTGGATTTTTTTTAGATTCCGTGTGCTTGTCGTCCACGTAGGAGCAGGTGCTTTGTGAATGAGTTAACCTGGAGCTATGAATTGTCATCAGTGGTGTTGAAGCCAGACAGCAGGAGACAGATGAGCGACTGAGGCAGCACTTGTTGCCAGCTTGAACGCTGAAGCCCTCTGGGAATCCGCTGCATGATTATTGTTATGGACTCATAGTTGGAACAGGCTTGCTGTTGTTTCGCTAAACCATTTTATTAAACTGATGAATGTGAGGACTCCACAGAAAGACTGAACACTGTCTCCAAAATGACAGCTGCAGAGGAAATTCTATAAAAGGCAGTGGCATGGGGTAATTGATTAATAACCACAAGTTAATTAAAGATAATGGATGATGAAGACGGGCGTGTTTGACACATGAAAAAAAAAAGAAGGAAACTGAAATAAATGGCTTACGAGAAAAAGGGATGGAGACACCCCTTTAGCTTGTAATGTGCAAACCACTTAGAAAGAATATCCATCTCTATCACCTTAATTGATCAAATCGCTGTAGACAGAGATTCCATCATCTAAAAGATGGACCTGACCGGCATAGTGTCGTGCTCTTGTTTACAGAGGGTTTCCAGCCTTTAGTTAATCATTCTGTCATCACCCTGTCTGTGCAGCTCCAAGATGGCACAAACAAATCCTAGCATGCTAAAGGTGATTTTTTTAAATATTCTTCAAGCTTTAGGGAAATAAACTAACCTCAGGACACAGATTAGCAACATCTAAAAGAAAAAGTACCATAAATATAACATTTAAAAGTTCAACTTAAAAAAATAAAAATAAAAAAACAAATGCATCTGTTAATGAGACAAGCAGATCTAGCTAGAACTCTGAAATACACTAAAATTGAGAATAAAAATAGTTACAACGCAAGTCGACTGCTGGCCCGACCCGCCGGCCGACTGCTGGCCCGACCAGCCGGCCGACTGCTGGCCCGACGACTCCATGCCTGACTCCATGCCTGACTCCATGCCTGACTCCATGCCTGACTCCATGCCTGACTCCAAGCCTAACTCCAAGCCTGACTCCAAGCCAGACTCCAAGCCTGACTCCAAGCCTGACTCCAAGCCTGACCTGCCTCGCCGGACCGCTCGGCCCCCCGGCCGTCCTTCGGACCTGCCTCGCCGGACCGCTCGCCCCCCCCGGCCGTCCTCCGGACCTGCCTCGCCGGACCGCTCGGCCCCCCGGCCGTCCTCCGGACCTGCCTCGCCGGACCGCTCGGCCCCCCGGCCGTCCTCCAGACTCCTTGAACTCTTAGGCCCGTCGAGGTTTGTCCTCCGGGGCCCCCCCCTCATGTGACTTTTGGAACCTCGGAGCGGTTCCTTGAGGGGGGGGTACTGTCATGGTTTGAGTTTCTTTTGTTCTGGTTTTTGCTTTCTGTCTTGTTTTGTCATGGTTAAGTTCTGTTTTTTGTTTTATTTTGAAAGGTTTCCTGTCTTGTCTGTTTTCCTGAGTTTTACTTCCTTTGGTCCCCATCAGCCCTGATCGTGTCCACCTGCGTCTTGTCTGCCCTGTCTGTATTTAAGTCTTGTCTCTGCCTTCCTCCTGTGTTGGTCCATTAGTACCCCTGTTATGGTGTTCATGCCTTGTTCCTTGTCCCTCGCCATGCTATGCCACAGTAAGTTTTAGTTTTGTTTTGTCATCCTGCTCTGCAGCGCTTTTTGTTTCTATTAAACCCCTAGCCCTGAACCCGTTTGCCTCCTGCCTCTGCATCTGGGTCCAACCGGCTCTCGAGCCACCCTTCTCCGTGACAGACTGTGAAATAAAATTTATACTGGTGCATCCAAAAACAAGATCTAAAACTTAATGAGATGCTAAACTGTTAAATTTAAGTTAAACAAATTGAAATTCATGTAAAAACAAAAAATCAAAGATCAGTCTTAGAATAAAATAAATGTGAATCAAAATGTGCAGAAAACATATGGTTTAAAGACCTGCTCCAATGAAAATGGTGTTTTTTGTGTTTTAAACATGTTATTGAGGTTTTTTCCTGATGGAGGACTTTCATTTTATCATTTATCATTTATATTTATCGTTGTGAATTAGGAGCAAACACAAAAGTGCTGTTTGAAAAAGAGCGTATTTGTGATGAGACAGTGGGTAAGAAACATGCTACCCACTTTGAGCTCTCAGCAATCAGGAGAGGAAGGGGGGCGGGGTTGCTATGCTCTTACTATTCTGCACAGAAAATCCACCGGGCGTGTGACAAGCTCCATTCTGATGCATCCATTTGTCAGTAACGAGTGACAGAAAAGGGGGACAGGGTTGTTGTATGCCAAAAATCCTGCCCCTAAGTCAGAAGTGAATTTCTAATGAACTATTCCGCTCTGCAGAAACTATGTCCTAAAAAAATTACAGTTTTTTTTTTTATTTTGATGCTTTGTCATTGATGTTTTGGTTCTAAGAAGTGTTTACTGAACTATAAATATAAATCTTTGTTCTATAGGCTTTATCACTATTTGTTTCCTTGAGGAAAAAAAATTAGGCCTAAAAAAAAAAGGGGAGTAGTCACATCATCTCTTGTTTTACCACACATGCTGAGCTCCAGGCCTTGGGGGCTGCTGTCCTGCTTGTTTTCCAATTGACCTTGTTCTTGTTTGTGGTTTTATTTCATAAAACTGCACCTGAATCAGGTAATTACCAGCAGGATATCTGAAAAACTAGCAGGTTGAAAGGCTTCTGGGCCTGGAGTTGAACACTCCTACCAATAGGCCAGAAGGAAAGTGCCAATAGCTAGTTATAGCTAACTAACAGTGTCAAAAGAAATAAAGGGACTAGCAGATTCAGGAAAAGATTTTAAAAAAGGAAATGTTAGACCAAGAAATACAAAAGTATTCCCATTATCAAAGTGGGGTGAGAAATAAAAAAGGTCAGAGAGAGGACCAACTATATTTAGCTAAATCACAGTTGGTTATTGTGTCAAACATTTCCCTTTTTCTGTTCAGTTCTTTATTTGGTCAAGTTAGTCTCAGGCTAAGATCACACCGACCATGATTTGAGGAGTCCAGTTTCAATGTACAGACACGATCAGAGATACTGAAACTTGCTTTGAGCGTCAAGCATGGCGTTCTGGCAGCAGCGCTTTTTGGAAGGTATTGTGTTTTCAGAGTTCAAACATCTGAACTTTGGGGAAGAATTTGCATCGCATCAACCAATCAGGAACTCAGATTTGGCCCCTGAAGTGTTGATGACAAGATCAGCGAGTGGAGTCCTAAATCAACATGGTGGAGAATCTGATTGTTCTCTTCCTGAACTTTATTATATATTTCTTATTCGTATGGAGACATTAAAGAAAATATCGGAATTTTATTCTTATTTTTTCCCTCCTCAGACTAATGCAGGACAGCAAGCTGTCAAGCTGAGTCACAGATAGAGGGAAATGCAGCTGAAAGCAGCTGTCATTCTGACGCAGCTCCTGCATCTAAATGACGTACTGGGAGAGTCTCTGAACATCCGAACGTCTCAGACATGGAGACATGATTTATAGAACAGAACTCTTCAAAATAAATAAACCTGATCCCTCCACATCATCTGTGTCTTCCATGCATCGTAAGTGAGATATAGTCAGTGTTTTCATTTAGTGATCAGGCTAAAAAGTGTTGATGTGTTAGCTGCACAGATGCAGCAAAGTGAATGAGCCAGAGCCAGAGTTTTATTGTGTATGCTGTATAGACTCATCAAAAAGGCATTATATAAAGAACATTCTGTTTCACACACTGTACATTTTCAGAATGAAACACATTAAAAGAAATGTCTCAGATCTGTCTCATGTGCAAAGACTATAGTGGCTTCAAGAGAAAATCTCTGAATGAACTGTCAGGAGAAAATATCAAAACTCTGTAATGTTAGAAAAACCATTATTCCTACAGGATACAAGGATGATGCTGGAGAGACTTTGAACAGAATAAACTCATGTAAGGAAGCACTTAGCTATTAATTTATTCATACTTTATTGACAGAAAACTTGCGTTCTTTACATGTATGTGTAAAAAAAACTGTTGTTGATTTATTTAAAAAAAAAGCTGATTTATAGAAAAAAAAGGCAATTCTTAATTGTAAATACTGGGTATTAGCTTAGCCAGTTCAGTTGATATACCAGACAAATTGTACATCCATGGCACCAAATTGGCCATGGATTTAACATGGCATCCCCTCTTTCAGAAAAGCATATTTGCCATGAGAAAAATCTGAAATGGCCGCCATTTTTAAAAATGGTGACCATACACTTAATTGCTACATACATATTTGGTTTCTGTTTGTCTCAGTCTCAAAAACATGGCCTGTTCATGGGAAATGGCGTTAGTTATATATAGGGATGGGTACCGAGCCCCGGTAATGAACGAGTCCCTCCCGGGACAATATTCTTCAAGACCGCAGTATCTGTAAGACCTGACATCAACGGTTCTGCTTTTGGTAATGGAGAATTCGCATTTCTTTGTGTCCCACAAGATATAAACTAGAGCTGTGACGGTGTGGGATTTTTGATCAACACCCCCCAACACGCCGCGTCACGCACTCAAGAACGCACGCAGCTTGTAATGGAAATGAATACAATGGAAATTCCTCCAGAATCCCTTGACGTTTAAACACAGGACTTGCAGAAAAAGGAAGTTATTAGCAAAGATGAATGTGTTTATTATTGTTCAAATAAGGCACCATATGCAGAACTTTCACACAAAAAAAAGAGGAATGTTCGGCTTTGTGCAATCTAACTGCATACTCCACCATGTTGCCCTATGAAACTGTATTTTATTTTAGAGTGAAGAGTTTATTTAATTTGTTTTATATTTACATCATGACAGCAATATGTCAAAACATTGCTGTTTATTTTTCTTTAAATAACTTATTTTTTCATGTATTTTACTTTTCAAGTTGGAAAAATTTATAAAGTAAAATGTTTTGTTAAAAAAACAATGTTGTTCCATAATGAGGAAATAAAACACTTTACGTTCTTACTTTTGTATTTATTTATTTTTCGTCCTCAAAAAGTATCGATAAGAGTATCTTTAAAATACCGGATCGATAATCAGTATCAATAAGTAAAGTAGTACCGTTAAAACCCTACGATACCCATCCCTACTCGTACATCGCCTTACCTCCTTCTTAGGCCGCCTTTACACTGCATGGTTCAAGTGACCCCAATTCCGATTTTTTCCTCTCATTTGGCACAGATCGGATATGATCGGTGAATGTGTAAGCAGGACAAAAGCGCATGGATTCCGTTTTTCTCAGATCGGATACAGGCCTCTCTCATATGTGGAAATAAATCGGAAACAAATCGGATACGTGCATTTGCATGTGCCATGTAAGCAGACAAATCGGATATTCCCCAATAAATGCGAGTCGTACCTCGGTGACGTCAATTCAGGACACCACCAACTGAGATCACATGACTTATTAAGGTGCTTTTTGTGCGCGGATTTTGCTGTCAGTGTGTTACCTTTCAGCCTCAGGCTTTAGACCGTAGTTGGAAACCTCTGTTATCTCCGGTCCCGTCCCGGTCCGGACGCAAACGGTAACTAATGAAGCGGGACACCGTTGCTATGGAAAAGGCTAGAAGCCGTTTATTTCTATGGGGACCGTGTGTGTGTGAGCGCGCGCGCGCGTCCTTGCGTGTTTGTGTGTGTAGGGACAGAGGGGGGATGTGAGCGCGGAGCGGGGGACTGTCGGAGAACCGTAAATTAAAAATAAGGTGTCTCGCCCAAAAGTTTTGGAGTCTCTTAGCCCACTCTGGAGGCTGAGGGTTCAGAACGGAAAAGTGAACCCCGAGGAAATCTCCCGTGTGTTTCTGACTACGGTCAGAAAAGAGAAGTCATCCCGCAGGAATGTAGTCGTAGTCGTACGTAGTCCTCAGAACGTCTACGTTTGATAGTTTCAGCATTGTATAGTGTAAATGCAAAAATCAGATACGGGTCACTTTTAAAAGATGATGTAAGCGGGTCATCAAAAAAATCGGATATAGTCAGAAAATCGGATATGAGCATCAAGACCTGCAGTGTAAATGCGGCCTTAGAAGATCCAAAGCGCTTTACAGTCACAGTTCCATTCACCTGTTCGAAAACTGATGGCTGCTCTGCTTCCAAACACTGGCACCAACCTATGACCACCAGGAACAATGTGGGATTCAGTATCTTGTACAAGGACACTTCAACACAGGGGTGCGCAGAGCGGGAACCAGACCTGCACTCTTCCAATCAGAGGTTAACCTCTCTCTGCACCCAGTGCACAAAATGCTGTCTTTTTACTTGATATGTCCTACAGAATACTCTTATATACAGTATAGATTTTGAAATCTTGGACTTTGTCATGGCAAATGTTATTTTCTGAAACAGGAGTCCAGCAGCTACAATTGAGCCAAATGCGATGCTTGTTCCACAGAATGCACAATTATTTCAATAACAAGTTCCACTAAGACTAGTGAGGAGCATGAGGCATTGCTGTCATTGTGACCGATGGTGGAAATGCCCACAGTTGACACAATCTAATTTGGTTGTTTGTGGCTATCTTTATCATTGTCTTAATTTTTAGGGTAATAATTATCAAAGTAATGAAAATAGTGTTTATTTTCATTCAATTGTTAGCAATATCAAAGGGGAACTTTATGAATACCATTAAAATTCAGACCAAACAGGAAAAGCACTCATCTAAAGAACAATGTCTCTAATTTATTGTGAGTAGTGTGATTCAAATATAAAAAAAATAGAAATATCAGCATGTGAGACCATGAAGCAGTAAATTATCTCCATTTCAAATATTGACATCAATTCACTTAAATTTCATGTATTTATCAATACCTTAGGTCTTATTCGTCTTTCCAACGGCGTTCCAAAGCTCTGAACCAAGAAAGATCAAACAGGGATCAGAGTCTGGGTTACCACTGGGTTCCATTTACTGAGCACTCAGAGCTGTGCTTTTTGTCATTCAGTCATGTGGTCCTGTGGGAAAACTCTTTCAAGCCACGTCACTTAGTATTATGTTCAGCAACTGAACCTAAGGGGACATTTGAACATTTTGTACCTAGGTCACACAGAACTGATGAGCTTGTGTGGGAGTGGAGTGCTGGGGCCCAGAGTGACTTCTTGCAGGGTTTTTGATTGCAAGCTTTTAGAGTTTATACATGGATGCAAAAGAATTCTATTTCATTGTTGTGTTGGCAGCACTTTGGGTACCACATGTACCCAGGGTCGGATGATAAAGATGCAAAAGCAGATGTTTGAAGTCAACCGGGGTCATTGTAAATGTGCAGCCTTATCTTGAGTGGCAGTTGGAAGGATGAGCAGTTTGGCAGCTTCTGAATTGTAGAGTCTGAGCTGCGAGAAGCGGGCAGCCGGTGGTTGGCCGGGATATTTAGGGGACCAGACGGCGGTGAGGAACAGGTTGGAGGAATGACTCTGGAGCTGTGGGGCATTGGAAGCAAGGCAGGGAGGATTGGCTGGCAAAAATTTGGGTTATTTTAGAACGTAACCCTCGTGATAAATGACAAGAACACGATTGTGTGATTGTAGTACCTTCATTGTCAACAAACTAATTAATAAAAAGGGGAATTGTCAAGACAAGTAGCTTCTCATTAAGCTAAAATAAAAGTTCCTTTCAATTAATGATTTCATTCAAATATAATTAATGAATTTCTAATATTTCTCTACCAAAATCAATTCTGTTTGGTTCTAAAAAATAAATTTCACAAAATCAACTGAACCTAGGCAAAAACTTACATTGATAGAATAGTTAATTCTTATCGTAAAAGCTTTTTTTTGGGGACAAAAAACACACAATCTGCTTTAGGGGTGAAGACAAAGATTGCAGTTCATGAATAGATTTAACATTCTGTAAGAAGTGAGCTGCATGGTAGTATAGTGGTTAGTGTTCCAGCCTCAAAACGAGAATGCCCTGGTAAAAAACAAAACCCAATTTCTGTGTGGAGTTTGCATGTTTTCCTTTTGCACATGTTTTTTTCCCCCAGAAACTTTGCCTTATTCTCACAGTCCAAAGGCACACTTCAAAGTTTAATTGGTGTGTCTAAATTCTCCCTAAGCATAAATGTGTGCGACTGTTTGTGTGACCTGTCCAGGGTTTTACCCCCTACCATCGCCCAACAGTAGCTGGGATAGGCTCCAGCAGCTTTGCGATTCCAAAAGGAATTAAGCGGGTTGAAAAATGGATGAATGAATCCTGTAAGGAGAGATTTATTCAAATCAATTCGCTAATATTTCTAATGTGGTGCTTCTGGCTGTGTAATAAAAAATTAACAGATTAGTAAATCCAATTGACCTAAGGGCTGTTTCATCAAGCACTACTGTGCGTACAAAAAGTAAAATCTGTCACAAAGAAACTTGCCGGTTGTGCAGATTTTGGATACTGAGTTGATGCAGACACCATCAAAGGAATTTTACATTGCTCCAATAGGCCCTGCATAAACCTGTAAAGTATTCCAAGAGACTTGCCTTGTAACTAAAACTCAATTTTTGTATGGTTGATCATTTTTGGAAAATTGTAACTATAGAAGTGAGAGTAATTTCTTCTGCAATGATTCTTTTCTCTTGATGTAGGGTCTCTGTGACGTCTTCATGAATCGGGCCAGGAGTTTTTTTGGATCTTTTTTCACATTCACACTTATCTCCTGCTTTTTTTCCCCATTCAGGCTTATTATTAATTTACAATTAGCCAATGAAATATGTCCCATTTTCTCATTCAGTTAAACCTCAGTGACTCTGGAAAATTGGACTTCAACTTTCCTGTCAATAGGATTATAATTTTTGGAATTAAATGAGTAGATCTGGAAGGTAATTTCAAAGTCCATACATTCTTAAAGAAAAACAAATGACCCTCTTTATGGAAAACCATTATGGGATGCGGGTCACTTGCCTGTAACCTGGTGACTGTCTATTCTTTACTATTGTGCTATCCTAGGCACTTTAACGTTGGGAGTTGGGTCATCTAGACCCGCTAGACAGTGTGCTGAACCTTTTTTCTTCATTGACTTGTGATCTTCACTGGTGTCCATGGATTACATGAAATCTTTCCACCTTTATCCACCTTTGTCATGGTAGGGAGAACACGTCAAAGTAAGGGTGGGGTCATCTAAGATAGCACAAGGGTTATGTCTTGTTGTCCAAATGATTAAATATTGTGATGTTCTACATAGTTGGTAACATTTTCACTATTATCTGGTGATTCATCTATTGTAAGAATGATGTTTTACCACCAACATCATGCTGTTTACAGTGAATTTAAGACACTAATGTTAGGCATTACTTGAGAATCTCTTTTGATTTCCCAAAAAAGTAGGGACTGACATTTTACTTCCACCCATCAGAATGCCAGGATTCAGAAAATAATGGGCAGGTTTTGTTAACAGTCTTAACACAATTGAAAGAGATCGAGTCAGACAAAGTAGATGTTGTAGGTTTTTAAATGCAAGAGACTAAAGGCCAGACTACAGAAAAACTTTATTCATTTGAAGAATAAGCTTTCATCCACAGCAGGTGAGGCTAAGAAATCAATTCGATTGGAAAACGGCCTGAGCAGCCAGAAACCAAAAATGTAGATGATGAGGCAAGATGGTTAGAATAGTGTTTTTGAACCATTTTTGAGCCGAGGTACACTTTTTCCTAAACGAAAATCCTGCAGCACACCAGCAACCAGAAATAAAGAAAAAGAGAAATTCTATAGTCTGTATTGATGTGCAGCCTCTCAATGATCTTAAAGATCTTACTTGCATTTTTTGCACCAAAAACTTAAAAGTTTCGACATTTTTTAAAAACAAATTTCAACTAAATTAGACGAAAATTTGCCAAGGTAGTTGTTTTTCCCCTCCAGTTAATTAAAAAGCAATTTCTTGAAAACCTCAGAAAAACCAAATGAAATGGCATTCTTTCTAAACTATAATTTATTTTTTAATATTTTGTTTTATGTTTGCGCAAGAGCAACTGTAATATTATCTTCATGTTTATAAGTTCGGTTCTAACCACATAAAAAAGTGAACATGCTGAAGTTTTATTAGTTTTTCTTTTGTCTAAATCAAACCAGTAACTTTAACAAAATAAGTTTTATTTATTTTTTGGGTTATTAAATGGTTTCATTTTAGTTAAATATGTCTGTTGGCCATTTCACCATATGCTGGTTCTTTTATGTTGTCATTACTAATATTTAAATTTAACTTCAAGTTTAAAAAAGTGACAAAAGTCTGAAATAAAATTTGTCCTTTAGTCCAGACATTATTTTTATCAAGAAACCTATCAGACTGGTAGTGTAGATGTTTGCGTAAGAGACGCCATCATGTTAACCCAATGCATCATGGGAGTTGTAGTGAAAGTGGTGCTGATGCCGGACGGACTTTCATCTCTGAGCTTCATCATTTTATTCATTTTTTACACGGTTCGACACTGGATCCAGTGGGAAGTTACAATCCGTCCACCCCTGGCCACAGATCCCCCCCCCTCTCCCCCTCGCTCCGTGCGCCTCATTTAAATCATTTGCAGTTTGCAAACTCGCGCCTCCCCATTTGTTTTATCTCGGGTCAAGTCGCTGCTGGACATTACTCCAGAAAAGGGTTTATAAATCTGATCCTGGCCCCTGGAATCAAGCAAGACATCCTTCAATCCTTGGAAAGACAAACTTATATGAACAATTTCTAAACAGAGAAGTTGTCAAAAAGGGGTTACAACCTGTAGACCATCTAATGACTGAGAAGAGGGCAAAAAAGAGCATCCTAGACTGCCCTAGTATAACAGAGAAGCAGGCAGAAAGAGGAGCACCTTATAAAAGAGAAAATGTAGACAGGAAGAGAAGCATCTAGAGAAAACTTTATAAAAGAGAAGCAGGCAGGAAGAGGAGCATCCTGAAGAACACCTATGAGCAGACAGAAGCCTGTGGGCTGTAGCGGGATGTTGGAGCAGACAATGGGCTGCTCTAGCAGAACATCTTCTGCTGAGTCAAAAGTCTTTACAAGCCTGTCTTAGGATTGGAGGCTGCTGAGGACACAACTGACTGAAGCAGAAAAGCTTCATATAATTATTAAACTATAAATATAAATCCAGTAACTGAAGTTGGCAAATCAAGCTGAAACATGAGGAAACGAAAAAAGTGACAGAGGATCTTCCTCTGAGTAACTGAACGCATAGACCTGAAAACCCCCTGAGGTGTAAACAAAAACAGAGGAAGCTGTGACGATTGGAAACATGACAGGGACGATGAAGAAACACAGGACCAAATAAAATGGTTTTAACAGAAAAAAAACACATCCACACACTTTCAGACAGTGTTACCTTTTCATTTCACTTTTTGACTTTTCTAACAAGATTGTTCAATACGACGGAGTTTTAGGGCCACCAAAAAAAAAAAAAAAGTAAAATTACGACATTTTATCTCGTAAATTTACGAGAAAAAAACTCATAAATTTACGAGAATAAAGTCATAGATTAACAAGGAGAAAACACCGAAGTTGTCCGTTTATTGGAGCATAGCTTGAAGATGAAAGATGTGGAGCCTTTTGTGAAGCTTTATTTCCGGATTATTATAGGTTTAAAACAAAGAGATTCTGAACCTTTGGCGACTCAAAATCAGATTATTGTCAGTAGAGGCGGCTTTCCGAAGTTTAGTGTCATTAAAGCGGAGTTTCATAATTATAAAAAGGAGCTCAGAGACATGTTTTGGTGCAGAGGATCGCTGCAGCTTTTATTCTCCTTTTCATTCACAAACCCTGAAGTTCATCTGTCACCTTACGTCATGAACCTGTCATCAGATCCGATCACCAATGCGGAAGTAAACGTCCCGTTATATCATTAAACAACAAAGATGAATGAAAATAGTCTATTATATTAGCATTAGAATGTTGAAAATGCCAAAAAAGT